>KV424944.1:0-13772 GCA_001632445.1 Peniophora sp. CONT | reverse complement strand
AGAGAGATCGGAGAGAGGCAAGTTGCGCGCGGCAGAACGTGCGTGAGAATGTGCCCCTCTTAGACGCGACCCGCGGCGACCGTCCTTTCCTTCGTACAACCACGACGCTTCTCGCCTTGTCGTGCTCTGGTCCACACACTCATTTACTCTTCCCCTTTCACCATACCACCCTCACAGCCTCCTACAGCAAGAACCTGTTTGATAGTACAGCCTTCTGATCCTTTGTCTACTGTGCCAAACTTCTCTCGTGAGTGCCACGTCATCAACAGAGTCGGGTTGCTCATACTGATTCGCACTCATGCAGATACCTTTAACACCTCGACTAGTCTATCCATGACCTCGGAGCAAAATACTTCGCTCTCTCAGCCCATTCATGTTTATAACGACTACAGCCATGGCTCGCCAGGCTCGCCTCTCAACTCACTTCGGCCTCAGGCTTCTGCTCCTACCGTGGTCAGTGTCTGTCTCAATAGTCTACAGAATTACGTATCTAATATGTTCTCTGACTATTCAGACACAATGGGGTTCTGGGTCTATCCCCGACTTTGACCTCGAACATGTTCATATCGTCTCGTCGGCAAACGCGCAGCTGCTCGCCCACAACCCCATCTACAACCAACTGTCCATCAAGTGCTCGCAGTTTCAGGCTCGGAGTGCCCAGCTCGAGGCCTGCTGTGCCGAGCTAGAGGCTAAGAATGCGCTTCTCGAGTATGTCCTCTTTATTTCGCTAGTCAATGTAACCTTGTAATACTTACACGGATTCGTACAGACACACTAAGAACAACCTCGCGTCTCGGCTTGCTTCGTTTACCAGCTCATCATCGTCGAATGCCCCGTCGAGTTCATCGACTCTCCTGCCTTCGCCGGGTCATCCCGACTTCCAGCACGCAAACCACTACCCATGGCCGGAGGAGGGTATATACTCGCCCAAATTGCAGTACTGGGAAGAGCAACAATGGCTGGCCAATCCCCCGAAGGCTCGGCCGGGTGGGCATTCGTGGCGTGTTAACGTCGGTCAGAGGTTCCTCGAAGGTGGTGACGGCGTGGCTGTATCCGGAGACATTGCGCGCCACAGTCGCCAGTTGCCAAAGAACCTATTCGAGGAACTTGCTGCGGCAAATATCGTCGCCGAGGCATATCATGCGCTCCCGTACGGTGCACGCGGCTGGTTGTATTACATGCTCGGTAAAGCAATTCCGGAGGTCCGCAACTGCAAGGGTGGGCGATGGAAGTCGGATTTGCTCCTGAGCGAGCCTTACCGCGATTGGGTAGTTGCGAAGGGCTACTTCTCGACCAAGAAGCGCAAGCAGATCGACGGCTCCGAGGGTTCTGCGCCGAAGAAGGCACGCCGCGGCACGTCTGTTCTGAACGACGTGTCGCTTATCTCGAAGCAAGACGACGAGGACGTCAATATGTTCCTCGACGACGGCCAGCCCCCGCCCGCATCAGCAGACTCGGACGTCCCGCCCGCACCTGTCGCGCCTGCGCCCGTTGCACCTACGCCCGTTGCGTCTACGTCTGTCGAGCCTAATGCAGCACCACGTTATCGTTTCGGCACACCTATTTCCGTGGACGCCTCTATGCCGCAACCGATCGGCCCGCTCTCGTCTTCACCAAACAGCCTGCCATCGACTTTCCCGAACTTTCCGCTAAACACGTCGAGTACACAGTCGCTCGAACCGCCCTCGCAGCATCACGCATCGCCGAACCGTGATCTGGCCGCGTTCGCCGCAAACCAGCTGTCCACGCCCGCTCGCGATGGCGTATCTGCACTTCCGACTGTGGGTGCCGGGTCGGATGGTCCCACCGAGACGTCGCCGCCCGTGGATTCGCGACCAGCCTCCATCGCGCCGCATCCTGCTGGCTCGCTTATTGACGATGATGTTTTCGCAAGCACGCCAGATACTGCAGTACAGCACGATGAGCCTACGTCCATGGACATCGATGCTGCTGTATCGCCTGTCGACAATTCTCTGGAGCTTGCCGACGAGTACGTCTCATCCTCGTTTTGTCTTCATCTGCTAACCATCTTCACAGACTGGCAGCACTTCACGTGGACATCGGCCATGCTGACTCGTCTCGCCCCACCCCTCCGTAAGTACACATTCTGCATACATCAACTATATACTGATGTTCTGCACAGACGTGCTCGTACCCGTCTGCGGTTCGCGCCACCGCCCGCGGAGGTATCGAGCACTCCTTTACCTACTTCCGGGTCGCCTGCAGCACCTTCCGAACCGGTTTCCAACAGCAACCCGGCCCCGTCTGTGTCACTGGCCTCGCAGCAGCTCGAATCGGTGACGTCAACTCCAGTTATACCTGCACCTCCGAGTTCGCGTGGCCACATCCTACTTTCCGAGAGGATTACTGCCGCAAAGGGACCTCGGTACGTGTTCTTCTTCCCTGTCACTCTAATATGCCTAGCTTACTTCCTTCTAGGATGGATTTCCTTCGCGCGCTGGATAAGGAGAACCCGGGTATGCTTAACCACGTCGCTATCAAGATGTGGGAGGCACACCGCGGCAAGGTCAGTTGATTTCTTATCTTCACAATCAAGCCCATATCCTGATCTCCATCTTGCAGGCGAAGTAGCTGCTGCAAGCACGTACGAATCTGCCTCTACTGAGTATACTTACGAGGCTGATTCTGTCTCAGAACGACAAGGTCGTGTGGCTTCCTCGCGGGAAGGGCGTTTTCGGGATAGTGTTTCGTCGTGCTCATCGGACTCGGACTTGCTATGCGTAGTACTATATTTCGACCGTAGGGCAGTAGTGTATCGTGGTAGCGCTACTGTCGGGTCATAATACCATTGATTGATTTTGCATCTACATGTTTTCGCGATAAATCGTGGGAAGTCCAAAATATACAGTGATATTCACGGAAGTCGGAACATAAGCAGAATGTGGCCGGTTGCAGCGAATTCTACACGCGCCGTGCCCTACGCGAGCTTTGCGGCCATATACCGCCGCATCCGGTGGAATCCCCTTTCAGTGAGACTGAGACGGGATTTGGCGGGATTCCTTCCGTTGTGGCGGGATCTTTTTCATATATCAGCGACGACCGGCCAGATCCTGCTGAATCCTGCCACGACCGGTGGGATGCTGGGCCTTTCTCACTGGGGATGACGAGGCCCCTTGATCAGATAAGAATCGAGGTTGCTGTGCACAGCGTGTTTATGAAGTCCTTGATGGCGCTCGAGGCGACATAAGATGAAAGCAACGTGTTCCGTTCTCTGGAAGTTCGAAGCCGAGCGAATGTGCCCATAGCCCAAAGCCACGCATGTAAGAGTACACTCGGTAAAGTCATGACGGTGAACGTCGGTGGCACACAAAGCAACGAGAAGCTTATCAGAAGAATTCTTGCCTCGTTTATGCCACTTCGGTCCGAAGGGAAGGCCCGCTTGACGCACGCGATGCGCGAGGCGGAGACTACTTAGGCGTGCCGAGCACGCCCTGCGCTGTCCAAAGACCTTGTTTCCCCCGCTTTAGGTACAGGACCCCAGTGTGATATCGACCGATGAAAGAAAGCTCAATAGCTTGATAGACATGAATCCAGACATGGACCTCGCCTTCGGGCTCCTCCGCGAGCTCTTATCCAGAATGACCTTCGGCGATCTATGCAGCCTGATCGGCCTCGTGGTCGCATGCTATACACTCTACGTCAATATCCAACTCCGAGATACCGTCCAACGCCTGGAGGCTGACAGGATGGCTACCCGGCAGGTCGAAAGACGAACTGATGTCCGTATCGCGGTCGAAACGCTCACCACACTACGAGAGATCGCGGAGAGCCTTCGAGCTATGCAAACAACCCCACGCGCAAGACAAGATGGCGGTAGGGAGCCACCACGGGCCAGGGAAGTCGAGGCGGGAGCACACGAGGATACTCGTGCGAGCGCCGAGGGCACTATCGTGAGAACGGAAAGCACGCGGGCGGAGAAGGTCACGAAGGCATTGCAGGACTTAACGCAGAAGCAGTGGGGAGAGTTCGAGCCCGAAGAGGTAGACTGGTAGTGGTCGGGAGGGAGGGGGTCGGTTTCTTCAAGTGTCGCATTTTTTATTACAAGGGCAGGTCCCTATGATGAGCGCATCCGCGTGTTCGACAATGTATGACATTATGTGCGTTTTTCCAACGTGTGTGATGGGGATGCGTAGAAAGCAAAAGCGATAGTCTGATGCGTACTCATCGTGGTTGTTGCGCCCAAAGACGCTGCAGAGGCCCGACGGGAAAAAGGGGGGCACCTGGGGATAAGCCAATCAATGCTCGAATGACAATGGTAGACGTGTGGCGTGCCGAACGCGTGGGCCACGGTGTAGACCATTTATATGAAAGGCAAGAAGAATGCGTACCCTGAGCACTTCAATCTCATCCAAGGTACTTGAGCTGATCATCGGGAGACACGGCATTGCTCAGTTGTGTTGGCAGGAGTCTGGTCCGAGCATCTAGACGCCCACCAGCGATGACATCCGTCGACAAGCTCAAAATCTGCGTCCTGCTCGCCTTCGCCGTCCTGACCAATGTTGTCCTTGTCAACTTCCGACAAGATCAGCGTCAAGCGGCGTCCAACCAAACCATCATCGAGTACTTCGAGCGTCGCGTTGCTCCACGCGTTGCCAGCTTGGAGGAGCGAGTGGCACGCCTCGAGATAACCATCGGCATTCGCAGCGAACGGCAGGAAAACGCACTGAACGGGTTGGAAGGTGCCGTGAAGGCGGGCCACAGTCGTTTTGAGCGTAGCAATCTGGAGGGACGCATCGACCGTCTGGACGGAGCATTCCGGGAGAGTCGAGTTGGAGAGCGCCTCGCCGTTCTCGAGGGTACTTACAGTCGGCCAATTCCAAACCGAGACGCGAGAGACTCTTCGTGTCGTTAAAGACCGAGTGACAAGGGCGCCGCCACAGGACCTATCCTGGCAGGTTAACAGCACTCACACAGTCACCAGACGAGGCCAGCAGAGCTTCTAGTCAATTGTTGCGTTTATCATTGTGGGGTCTCTAGCGCGTATGTGCGCCTAGACGGTTAGTAGCCCTAGGTGCATTGAGCTTAACTTGTACTCTTCATCCCGTGAATATATGTATTAAGACACGTCATGGATGTGGAAGACAAGAATTCGAAGCGCCTCGACGCGTCGGGGAAGTTCGCGCAACATCCCGGCGCCGGCGGCAGCGGCAACGCTGCCCCTGACGTCAAGTTGTGCATCACGTCTCCGCGCGCCACAACTGTGTTAACACACTCTCCAAGCCTTCGCGTATATAAATCGACGTCGAAATAATCAGAGACCCTCACTATCAACTGCCTCTTCACCCAACTCATCAACTACCCACTACGATCATCATGTCACTCAAGAACGACTTCCGTACGTCCATTTATGAACCTTTGCTCGCAAACTTCCTTCTGACTCCCTTCCCTACAGCTTCGCAGCTCAACACCGAGCAACAGGCTCCCGGCACTGACCTCCACGGCGCGCAGAAGCCCTGGCAGGCCGCCAACCCCGAGGGTCTCGAGCCCATTAGCCAAACCATCCGCGACAACGACGCAACAGAGCCGCGCGCAAGCGCAACTGACACGCTCGGCGGTTCGACGTCCGCCGACGTACACACCGGCTACGGCAAGCCGATGGGTGGCGAGACGAGCTCAGAGTTGCACCATAACGGCCAGCACCACCGCAAGAAGCAGGGTGGTGGTGTTGAGCAGTTTGGCGTGCAGGCTGGCGCGTTGGATAATGTTAACCGGAAGGATGAGTTGCAGGATATCAAGGAGTTGAACAACTAGATTGGTTTGGCAGTCGTCGTCGTTTCCGCATAGCAAATTTGTATAATAGCTGCATACCATAAAGCATCATCACGACCTTTCATTAGCCTGCGTCTGAGCTTATACAGGCCTTGTGAATATCATCTGACTGTACGAGATCGCCTGACTGGGAAATCTCCTTACACCACGAGAAGTTGATTTCGGAAACGGTCACCGTGTGCGTCATACCGAGCCTCAGGTCGACAGCGATCTACATGTACTCCGGCTACGCTCCATTTTCCAACTACCCACCACCACCACCATGTCTGGCAGCGAGAACCGTGTAGATCGCAGTAAGCCCTGCGGCTCCCAGTAGCTGCAGATGTTCATCCTGACGCACAACTTGCAGCCGAGAACAGGATCGAAGAGCACCTCCCGAGGACCGACATGCGTATGGACATGCCTCTGGGACAGAACATCACCGCCATCATACCACCCTCGCAGATGAAGACACCAGGCAGCGGTGATGACCCAGACCCTTATGGCGAGAGCAAGTTGCCATCGCTCGAGAACGCCATGGGCATGCCCCACGTCGGCAAGGTCTACATCAGCGAAGCGCCGCTGGAAGAGCGCACGAGCGCGAGCGATACGCTTACAGGCGCGACGTCCGCGGACGTGCATTATGGTCATGGCCGGCCCGTGCAGGGCGAGTCTAGTGCCGAGATGCATCACGATGGTCAGGCGCACCGTAAACGCCAGGGCGGAGGAGTTGAACAGCACGGCGTACAGAGCGGCGCATTGGACAACGTGAACCGCGAAGACGAGGTTCAGGACATCAAAGAAGCGAGGCACTAGGTGATTCAGAATCATACGCACGCACAACTGTACCATAGCCACTGCTGCCTTGCTTTCAGTGTGGTCTCAGATCCGTCCACGCGAATGATCATACAAATGTGCACATGCAACATATCATAATCGTCGATGCATAGAACTAGTACACACATAACCACGGAGCAACCCGAAAGAGCCCAGCTTTTGCGAGTGACGCCATCACGCGACCAGCCCACGTCCTTGAATAGAGGACGCTTAGAAGGTGCTGGGGCGCGAGGCGACGAACGTCGAGCGCGCCTTGGAGACGCGGTGGGGGAGAGGGAACTTGAGGTTCGGGGTGAGGAGCTGCTTGATGTACGGGCGGCGGACATCCTCGGTCTTCTCGATCTCGACGACGCGGAGAATCTATACGCAGTGTCAGATATATATGTATATATACTTTATATACAGGGTATGCACCTGGATAGACCGGAAGCGGGCACGGTGGCGGGCGGCCATGTCCTGGTAGAGGGCCTTGACGGCGGTAGCGCGGGAGAGCTCGCGGAACTCCTTGTACATGTTGTGCGTGCCAGAGCGCGAGTCGTAGCGGATCCAGATGCCGAAGTTCTTCACCTTCAGCGGCTTCTTCTCGTGGATCTGCGATGTATTAGCTTCCCGTCCGCCTGCCTCTTGAGGGCTGCATGGGCCAAAGGCTCAAAAATAAAAATACGTACAACGTTGACGCCGATGATCTCGCCGGTCGCCTTCTTGACCTTCTTCAGTTGCCTGCATCATGTTTATTATCTTTTCAAAAAGCAATTATGTAGGGCAAACGCACCTGAGGTAGTACCAGAAGCGCGACTTGGCGACAACCTCGTTGGGCGCAAAGATGCGCATGCGGTAGATCTTGGGGTTCTCCTCACCCGCCGTAGGCAGATGGCGGCCGACAACCTGGTACTCTGTGAAGCTCATCTGCGGCAATATTTCAGACGTATATCCTCCAGTAGTTCAGCGTTACGACGTACGGCGGGCGGGTGTCTTGATGCCTGTTGATGGCGTTGTCGGTGGTGGTCGGTCGAAGGAAAATCAAGAGTTTCCCGCGCTGCTATTCTGGTCTCGTGCATTCTTCGGGAATTGCCGGGTTCCGGAAAATGCCGAGCGCTCGTTTTTATCTTAGTACTTTCAGCATTTAAGAGGTTCAGCAACGAATGGATTGTATGCGATTGTATGGCTGTATAGTACATGGATGAGGGCAAACAGGAAAGCGTCTACACAAAGCAAAGCAGATCCAACAAGACGCGAATAATATAGGCAAAGAGAGCGGCAAACGGGAGGAGCAGTAATGTATGTCGAGCATCGTGTACGAGCAAATAAAGAAACATATAAGAAAAGGGTCATCTAGTCCATCGCAATCGACCTGCGATCTGCGCCATGCGCCGCACGCATGTTCAAGATGCCACCGGAGACACTGGAGATGTGCGTGCCAGTGAAGAACGCCGAGTGCGAGAGCAACTCTTGTTCGACGATAGCGCGTACATCCGTCAGCATGATTGGCCACCCGAATAGGCGGCGGTCGGTCATGCTCAACAAGTCCGGTAGTAGGATCGCGCCCTGTTCGCGGAAGAGCTTGAGTGCGTCGGGATCGCGCTCGTCTGTGGCGACGTAGAACGGGTCGTTGGTTTGGGGCGCCGGACGAGTTTGTAGATCGGTGTTGATCTGGACGTCCGGAATGTCGTACATCTGAGGCTCGCCGTGCATGTCTTCGAGCATACGCTGTCCAGTGATGAGATGGCGCTTCACAGTCATCATATGACCAGCTGGCGAGCTGGACGTCACCCAGTCCAAACCGACAACTAGAAAGCATAGGGGTCAGCTGATGAAGTGGCTACGAGAAGAAAGAGCATACAGTCACCGCGGCGCATGTGCGCGCCCATCCAGAGCCGCCCCTCCACTTTCGCAGCCATTCTGTTCGCAAGCTCCAACGCGAGGTCCTGAAGCGGCTGTGTCGGTTGAAGGTGATACAGCACATCGCGCTGGAAGTTCTTCAATGCATCCGTGGTCGTAAACCGCATTGCGCCTGCCTTTCGTCCGTTGTGCGTCTCGCCCTCCAGAAGCAGCACACGGGCCTTGATTTGAGAGTAGTCGTCCTTCCACGCACGTATCTGCGAGCGCTGCGCGACGTCGCGAGTAGGCTCGATTACGGCCTTGGACAAGTCGGAGTTATGTACGCCCTTGAACGTATGCAGGACTTCCCAACCACTCGCCCAAAGCGCCGCGGTGGCTTCGTCGTCCTTATCCAAAGCGTACTTCTCAGCGGCAGAGGTGAGGCGTAATGTCTGCACCGCCCTATCCCAATCCAACTGGTTGAACAACTCGAATTGAGCGCGCAACTGCTGTGCGACGTCATCCTCTTCCCGCTCTTCCCATTGTCCGCCTGTGCCGTTCTCCGTAAGCGCACTGGGCGTCCATCCACCGCGCGCCTTCATATCCTCAGGAAGCACGTCTACACGGCTGATACCCGTCGGGTCATACCACCCGTTCTGAACGACGAACAGATCCGGCGGGCCGCTAGCACTGCCGTCTACAGGCGCATGCGTATGATATGCGGACCGATCCCACTGACCGCGTCCAGACTCGATGTCTGCGGGTAGTCCATGGTAACGAAGGTAGTCCGAAACGAGGATGACGGGGTGTACAGCGCGCATGGCCGTCACGTTGAGCATGATGGGTAACGGGATACGGTATCCCATCTGGTCCTCGTAGGGCATTTCCCGCCACTGGTCATCATTCATCGCGTCGCCCCTATTGACCATATCCGCGAAGTCCGCGCATACGTCCAGGCTGTACTCGCATGCACGCGCGTACACGAAGGACGGTAAGATCAGCGTGCGATTAAGCATGCGAGCTTGTATGAATGCTGCGTCGATGATGTAGCGCATCTGCGGCGTAGAGTCAGCGAGGCGGCCTTGCACCGCCGAAGGAATTATGGACGCACGTTGTTCCAGCCCAGCCACAGGCTATAGTCCCGCGCGTAGAAGCCGTCTGTGCGGGCGACCATAGCCGAGATCTCGTCAAGCTCAAGGTGATAGTAGTCAAGGAGGTGACTAGGGATCTCGCCGGGCGTGGGCATTAGCTCCTGCGACGTGCCAACCGAAGTGTCAAATGCGGGGTCGGGAACAGGAGGCTCGATGATCCCCAGGTCGCTCGACACGTTCTCAGTAGGCTTGATACTCTGCGAGTCCCATGTTGATGCCGGAGGTGGCGATGGTGGCAGGAGTAGGTGTGCAAGAGCTGAGAAGGAAAAGTACAGGAGTGCGCCAAGTATGGCCGCAGAGCCAAAGAACGAGAGGTTCGGGTGCGCTGCTCGCCAACGAGAAAGAGTCGACTGGGGCTTATTCCAGCGCGGTGAACCGCCGTCGCCAAAGTCATACAGCGGCAGCTCCTCCTCACTTCGACCTGAGGATAGGGGCGAGCCCGAGTGGGATCGAGGCATCTTTACAGACAATGAAACACGAGAGCAAGGAGAAAGAAAGAGAGAGACAGGTAGAGTAGATGGAAGCGTTTAGGACAAGTGTAGTGGTAGGATCAACGTGCAGTGCGATGTAAAGCGCTGAGAGAGCGCTCGGGCATGACCAGGTGTTGGTGAGAGGCGCAGGCAAGGCGCAGAGTTGGTGTCAGGGTCTTACCCCACCGGGGTTGCCCTGGCCTAGGCTATGTAAGACAATGATGAAAGGACCACACTAGGAGGCGTTCAATTGCATCGTTGCGACCCTGTAGCGAGGCAGACTCGGTTACACAGCAACCTCCCTACCTATCATCGTACACTAAACTCCACAATCATGTTGCGAAAGAAGCAAAGCGTCGTTTGGAACGTACAAACTGGGGCGCAGTTCGGGGGCAAAGCTGGTGTACTCGGATGTCCGTCATCAGCGGGCGCTCCAACAAGACTATCGGCCCCGCCGCGGGCGCTGATGCCCAGTGAGAAAGGCCCAGCATCCCACCGGTCGTGGCCGGAAAGCGTTGATTTCGTGATGGGAGACGGGACGCGGCGGGACGTGGCGAGACGTGGCAGGATACACTCGCTTATTCGCCTTTTTTCCTTAATAAATTAGCTTGGCAGCCCGCAAGCCGAAGTGCCCGAAGCTTGCTGCGAATCCCAGAGGCACAACGGCGAGAACGCGCGTGATTGTCAGAGAGTTAGGTGGGATTTCGGGCATTGCTTGTCGTCGGCACTCGCAGGCGATCTTTGTGACCGGATGAATGAATCTACGGAATCCGTATAGTTTGTTTATGTAGATGTGCACACGAGAGATGTAAACAAGTATTCGGTAAGAGAGAAACACTATAATATGCAAGGCAAATGGGCAGAGATGTACGTAGCATGACCAAGTCTGGCGAGTAAAGGAGGATCGCGTACGTATGCAACTGCGAGAAGAGGGCAGCCGCAGGTCGAAGGATCTTGCACTGAGTTCGGCCGAGAGCGCGCAGTCTGCTGTTTAATGGCGCAGTCTGCTGTTTAGAGGCAGACTGCGTGGTCTCTGTAGAACGGGACCGGCTACGGATGCAAATCAACGGAGGTATGGGAGAACGGAGAGACAGGGTGGCGACGAAGAGGGAAATCGAGTAAGAAACTGCACGCGGGCTCGTCAAGGATGCGAAAGCAGGAAGATATGTCAAACGGGACGATGAAGTAGCGAGAGCCGAAACACATTGGGCGTGTAGCGTTGGGTACGCGTGTGTGCGCGATCGAGGCTGATGAGGCCAAACTCGTTCCGGGAAGGGCACACCAGTGTGGGTTGGTTTGGGTACAATGCAGAGAAAAGTACGTAGTGGCAGAGGGTAATCAAAGCAGTTAGGAGGGCGCAAATGCGTTGTTCGTGGTCAGAAGGATACGTGCATCGAGTCGAAGATCGCGCGTGAATGTCACGGTTGTGGGAGACATCGTAGTCATAAACGGGATAATACAGGGGGCCGATACCTTGTTCAAGTGATAGCAATACGGATGCGACGACAGCAGGACGTGTACTTCCTGTATATTCCATGTATGATGCCGATGACACGACGAGGATCAAAAGAAATTTGAATGAAGTGGATAGGGAAGATATGGCGAGCTGTGGACGGGTGCGAGATGGAGGGTGTATAGACTGTGTGGTGAAAGTCAATACGAAACAAATAGACGGTACGTGCGAGGGAGATGATACAAATGGCGTGAGCGTGAAGGTAGGGATGATGGCACAGTCGCGCAAGCAGGAAGTACGCGACACAGTCCAAGTCCGAGAAACATTACCAGATCATCGCGTACGCATACAGATCGCGACCGATCTGTAATTTTGATCGCATGGGCATGGTCGGACTCGGTAAAGACTACCTCGAGCTCGGTGCACCGATACCGGCATTAGCGCGGTCACCCGCGTCCTCAAGCAGCGAGGTACGGGTCCTGCGTCGAAGGCATCAAGCCACTTGGGCTTGGGCTTCGTAGTGCGAGCGCGAGGGGCAGCGAACCTCGGGTTCTCCTGCAACCTTGACGCGGTAGCCAGGGATTTCGATGGGCGTGCGAGGCGCGGCGATTGAAGCGGGTGGGAAGGACACCGAACTCGAAGCTCGAGACAAAGTGTATGTGCGATGAGCGGTGCTATGTGCGAGAATGCGGGGCAGGCGAGCAGGAGTACACGCGATGTAATTGAGAGTCGAGGTGGGTGCAAGTTGAGGGGGAGGATCGAGATGTTGAAAGCACATGGTGCAATCGGGCTGCCGTGCACAGTTGAGCAGGAGCAACGAGGGTGGACACGGTTACGCGTGGTCAGGCTGTGACCAGCACATCGGTATGATTGGCGCCATTATTCCGGGAAGGAGCTCCAGGACCAGTACAGGGCTGAGCATGTGCAATCATGCTACGCGGCTGGCCGAACCACAGCCGCGCAAACGCGAACATCGCCTTCGGTATGTAGCGAGAGCGCGTTGAGCTATTTCTAGTCAGACCGGGGCCAGAGCTGGTATAAGTAAGAGGATAGACTCACGGGAGTGCACGGGCATCACTGATGCATGTGCGGTGTGGATGTAACACACGGCATTTCAGGGAGGTGGTGGTCCAAGACGAAGTGGCGACGCGTCGAGCAGCGCGCCTTCGACGCGTCCCGGTAATTGCCGCCCGAGTCATTCTGCGTGCACCGCGCACTCTCTCCTTTCCTAGGGACCACTACCGCCGTCTCCTCAGTTTAGCGTTGCCGTCGTATGACGGTGGTTGTATTCTTTTGATGTGTGGCGGTAACACAGGCGAACATCGCCATTCGCGTATTGCGCACGGTAGCAAGTGTGGGAAAGGCTGCTATTTGCAGCGCTACGAGTATACGACGGCCGCGCTGTTGATTCACCATCTTCCGTTCGTGTACGGTAAGGAAATAGTGTCTATTACCGAGGATGTGCTGATCTAGAATACCACTTATGGCCGCCATGCAACAAGCAAAACTAGCGGGCTATCTACACGTGCTCCCGCGTGCGACAAGATCACATCGATTCGAAGACCGAGTGTCTTGCTTCCTACACTCATCCGTGCGCTCGTTGGGTCACTTACTCTGGTAGTTTCATTGCCGCTCTATTCTAGTGCCTTCTCTTGATCTTTGATCTACCTCGATCATGGACTCTCCTGAAGATCTTGCAAAGCGTGCTGAAGGATTGTTTTATTGTGGCTGTAGGAAGTGTTTGGATAGTCGAGATGGGTCTGTCTGGCGCGATAGAGCAACGTGGTATCGTCACTCGGTGACGAGAGAGCAGGAGTACAGTTTAGATCCCAGTAGACGGCCCACTATCGGTGCTCGGGCTGTAACTCCTCGGATCGGACAGACACCTCCCGCTCCGCCACCCTTACCACCGCCGCCGCCACCACCTTCGCCTCCACCTCCGCAACCTTCGCCTCCACCTCCGCAACCTTCGCCTCCACCACCGCAACCTTCGCCTCCACCTCCGCAACCCTCACCACCACCTCCGCAACCCTCACCACCACCTCCGCAACCCTCACCACCACCTCCACAGCCCTCACCGCCACCTCCACCTCCCAGGAACGAGAGCCCACGGGATATTCTTGCTCGTTTACTCGTGGAACGCAGACGTGCTCCTCGCCAAGATTTACCTTTACCAACGAGCTCTGTGCATCCGACTTGGGATATTGCTTTCAAATTTATACAGCACCTTCGCAGAGCTTATGAGACTGGTCTCGTTGTCGACGATGAAGAAGA
>KV424943.1:0-13768 GCA_001632445.1 Peniophora sp. CONT | reverse complement strand
GACAACAGATACGGCTCAATCCCCGAACAGCCCAACCGACGAGTAAAAACTCGGGCGCAAAGTAAAAACTCGGTCACCGGGTAAAAACCCGATCCCGAGGTAAAAACCCGATCCCGAGGTAAAAACCCGATCCCGAGGTAAAAACCCGATCCCGAGGTAAAAACCCGATCTCCAGGTAAAAACCCGATCCCGAGGTAAAAACCCGATCCCGAGGTAAAAACCCGGTCCCGAAGTAAAAACCCGGTCCCGAAGTAAAAACCCGGTCTCCAGGTAAAAATCCATCCTCAAGTAAAAACCCGGTCTCCAGGTAAAAACCCGATCTCCAAGTAAAAATCCATCCTCAAGTAAAAATCCATCCTCAAGTAAAAATCCATCCTCAAGTAAAAAATCCCGTAACCGAATAAAAACTTGTGCAACTCATAAAACCCTTCCCCCCCGAATCAAGTTGAAAACATGGCCACCACAGACAAATTACTTGCGCGCACAGGCGCCGTGACCAACACGACAGAGCTGTAAAAACCGACCCGTTCACGGAAGACCGCAGCAAGTGACAAAGGAAGCGCCTCCACATGTGCTTGCCGGCGCAGTTCAGCGGCAGAGTAGCGAGTCGCGCTCATTAAGACACCAACATCCCAGAAAGCTATGCGCTCATCAGCTTGTGCAGTTACGTATGGATTTTTGACGCACCGATGCGTTACGTAGCACGCGCGGCCAACCAGGCTTGGGCGCCCACGCATTGGACGGTGCTCAGTCTCCGGCCACCAAGGCTCCTATACTTGTAAGGATTGTCAGCAAACGCCAGTCATACCGTGCCATGTTACGCACAGCTATGGCACCTATGTCCGTTGAAGACGCCGGGAAGTGGAGGTGGAGGGGGAAGCGAAGATGTGCCAGCGCACCCCCGCGCGATCACCTTCGTGTGGGAACACAAACGCGCCCATGTGACTTCCAACGATGCACGACGCGACCTCTTACGAATTACGAACAAGTTCATCTTCTTGGCTCGCCAACATAACGAGTCACAACCACATATATAATTCGTCGCGTAATCTAACAAGGAAATTATATGTAAGGACTGGCGCACACTCACCACCAACCAGGACCCGCCTCGCAGACCAAGCACATGAAATCAACCCGGCGAGCGCACGTAACCTCCAACTCCAAATGGCCCACGACCCCGCGCACGCGCGTCTCCCACAAGCTGCAGATACAGAAGTGGCCTCTAATATCCAACCACTCGAGCCTCATGCCTTCTTCCGCCCGCCGCGTCAACGCCGACTCCAGTAAGTTGAACCAATCCTTCATGTACAGCGGCCGCCCAGCAGCGGCGAAGACGTTATCCATGGCTTGACGTGTGACGTATAAATGAGTCAGTGAGGCAAGCACTGGTAGGGATATCGCCCTGAGCAACGCGGTACCCCGCGCCTGTGGATTGATCTCAAAGCGCAACACGTCCACCGCCGTGAAGAACGCTAGAGAGGATGCCAGCTCGTCAATGTCCTCTCCCGCCGCGCCGTCGTATGCGTTGAAAGGGTCGTACTCGCCAACCGTCACAGATATCTCGACGACCGGGAGTACGCTCAGGCCAAACAAAACGCGCGCGCCACCAGCCGCGAGGGAATCCTTGCGCTCCCATTGACGAGGCCGCGCTGCAGGCGGAAGCGGCGGGCCTGTCATCAACAACTCCAAGGAGCAAACTTCACTAGATTCGTCCTCCATGAAGCTCTCGATCGTCGCTTTGTAGCGAACGGCGTGGTCGTCCAAGTTCACGCACAGCACGCAATCCGCCGTCTCGGCGTCGATGTCCGCCGCAGCCATTGCCGCCGCAACCACTCCACGCAAAACCTCGCCAGGATGCGGCCCCATCGGCGGGTCCGCTGCAGTGGCACGTACGATCTCGCGCAGCCACAGCGCAGCGTTCCTGAGCGCTCCTTGCACGTTTACAGGCGCGCCCCATCCCTCGAGCGGAGCAAGAACGGAGTCGAGGTCCTGGCTCAGGTAGGCGTACCCGCTCTGCTCAAACGCCACCCTCGCCCAAGCAAAAGCCCTTTGCAGCTCAACAACGCCCAAATTCAACGACACGCCCAGGAACTGATCTACGTGGTGAAGAGCCTGGCGGTTTGGAGGTCCCGTCGCGTCGAAGAACAGCGATATCTCGCGCAGCGCCGGTATGTGGACCAAGTCCAGCATCGACTGCGTGTGCTCAGACAGCGCGCTGTACACGGTCACCTCCTCCAGACTTCGCAGCTCGACCCTATTGTTCTCCGGTCCCTCGTCGGCCAATGCATGCCAATGTCCGTCCATCAACGTTCGCACCGAGAGGTGCACAAGCGATGGCGCCTCTCGAAGCATGCGGATGAGTCCCGGAAATGCAACACGCTCTACATGCATGCTGCGCATTTCGGACGACCGCATGAGGACAGCTCCGCCAACGTTCATTGTATGCAAGCGCGGAGCGTCTAGCGCCATCGCGTCGGAGGGGAGACTCAGGCTTTGGCGAGCCGTTGACCAGATAACGAGAACCTCCAGATGCTCCCAACCTCCCGATGACAGCACCGACGTCCAGTCGACGCCGCCGTTTGACCGCGTTCTGTGAATCTCCAGGTGGACCAGCGACGATAGCACCCTCAAAGCGTCACGAAGCTGACTATCCCAGAAGTTTGACATGACCAGGCGCCTCAAGTTCCTCGCGATGAATACAGCTGGCGAAGAAATCTCACACACAACCAGCGAGTGGGCGACGATAGGGCGACGCGGACTGGCTGGCAACGACGCAGGCATCTCCGACTCGTCCGTTCGCACAAGCACGACCTCCAAAAGCGGCATCTCGAGACCTTGCAGTTTTTCGCCGAAGTCTCGCCACGGACAGGACGAATCAGCGTAGATGGCACCGGCGGTCTCGAGTTGAGTATCCATCCTCGCCCAAGTCGTCCGCGCGCCGTAACGCAGTCGCTTCGGCGCACTGCGAGCTAGGTCGCACACCTGCCGCCATGCAATCGGAGAGGATATTCCAGACAACATCCCACCCCAAAGGGCGGCCGCGCGCCTGATCCCCGCGTACCAAGGGCGAGAGACCTGCATGGCGTTGACGATCCAGGAGAGGTAAGCCGGCGCTCCGCCCCACGACGTAACCCATCCCCCGTTCGGAGCGTCAGCTCCTGCCCCCCAGCCACCGCCGGTTGCCGTTCCCCAGCCAACTCCCGAATGCGGGTCTAGCACGCTCGGCAGCATCTGCATGAGAATGGACAGCACGACGTCAAAATTGACTCTGCCCACGCCGCTCGCAGTCCAACCCACTGCATCAGGCGATCAGATCACGATTTCGGGCATAAGCTCGAGTGGTATGTTAAAACGCACCGACTGAAATTGGAGGCGCTTCGCCCGCGAACGGAAGCTCGTCCCTGTGCGCCGCGTTGTTAGCGAAAGGAGTTCAGCACACGACGTAGCCAGCTGCGCGCACCAGTAAGTAGGTACTTCTTCTGCAGCTACGTCCTCGCCCGCGAACGGAAGCTCGTCCCTGTGTGCCACGCTGTTAACGAAAGCAGTTCAGCGGCACCGCACACATCTGCCCGTACCAGTAAGCCGGTGGCTCTTCAGCAGCTATGTCCTCGCGCCCGAACGGTAGCTCCTCCCTGCGTGCCGCGCCATTAGCCGGGCAGCACTGGGACAGCACTCCGCCGTAGCGAAGTCAGGAGACGAGACGCGTACCAGTTATCCATTTTGAAGTTTATGAGCAGGTATTTCTGAAGCGAGGCGTACTTCGTTCAGAGTACGAGATACGAGAAGAACGGGGGTTCATCCCACGTCAAAGCACCTGCGCGGGTTATATGACCAGCACACATTGTCCGGCCACGGGCTGCCTGGCCCGATTGATACACCGCGCCTTACATCGCGACTCGTGCTGCTTATTGCGGCAGCTACGTACCGAGTAAACAGCCAACACGCGCCGCTTTACGCACCTGATGCAGCAAATTTTTTGCATCCCTGAATGCGTAAGTCGCGCGCCTTATCAAAAACACGAGTGTTCAGGTCTCTCGCCGATCACAAACAGTATCAGAAAAATGGTTTGTTCGTCCAGAAGCGAGACCCGGAGGTCGAAGCACGCCAAGAATTATCACATTGGGACCTGTATGAACACGGTAAACACCGTCCGCAGCATCCACCTCATCGCGCCACATTAACTCGCGACGACGTCGCAGTACCGCCGCACGGCTGCCGCCTTTCAAGCTGCTACAAACGAATACATAATGATGAGCTTGCGCCCTTATCTCTTGAGTGAAGTAGTCAATACATACGCTCTGCCCGTCCCTAAGCTCGCACGCGCTGCGAGCATCTTCGCGCAAGGCGGAATGGCGTTAGGCGCCAGGAGTAGAGAGTGCGCTGGACTGGGGAAACTATTGAGCCGTGGAAGCGACGCAAGTACGACCAATGACTGAGCACACCTGAACTGTATCGCTCAACTTACGACGCTCCGATTCACGTTCTATGAGCTCGAACAGGCCGCCGAAGTGAGGAAGCGGGAAGCATGCGCAGGGACAGAAGCCCGGACCCTTCCACTCACCCATGAGACTTTTCATCTCATCGATGTCTGTCGTCCTCTCCTCATCATCTCGGGAGATCTTAAGCTCATCGGGCGGCGGCACGCTTTGACTCTGCATCGATAGCTATAGAACGAAAGTGCAGCGAGGCGGTGGTGGTTACGTGTGAAGTTCAACTAATGGGCACGAGCCGACGACGCGTGGCACAGTTGCGCGCTCACGTGAGTTTTAAATCACTACGAAAAGAGGCTTGAAAGACCTGAGGATCGAGCATGCGCCCGTAGCTCTAATTTCCAGACGTAGCTAACGACATGGCCTCTACGCGATCAACCAACCCCTCTAGCGGTGAAATAATTATACCCTCCGCCGAATGCATGGTGAGGAACGTCGTTGCCTCCGTGCGTATGGGCCCAAGCTCCGCGCTCCACTGCTTCGCCTGCGCCCGACGAATCCAAGCCTGTTTACGAGCGTACGCACGCACACCGTCAGCCCACGCCTCATCTACCGACCAGGTCTCAAGGATCTTGTCTATCGCAATCAATCGCTCTGGGTTGCACCGCCCGTCCCACACCAACGCCATGCTCTCGCTGAACGCAATTGCCCGGCGCATCTCCTCGTCCAGCAGTCGCACCTCCTCCACCCAGCGCTGAGCACGCGCACGGCTTTTGCACCACTCAACCATAAGTTCTGCGCATGATCGCGTGGTTAGAGTCCTGACGGGTGATGAACTTAGAGGCAGTGCGAGCACTCACCGTCGGTGATAGCCAAACCGGACTCTTCGCTCGTAGCGTACCAGATCCAAGAAATCTGACGCGTTGTATCTCCAGACCTTTCGGCGCCAGTACGCTCCGCAATAAACTCCTTCGCTTTGTCGCCGGCCGCCGCTTCCATCTCCTTAATCAACCCGACGCCCAGTGCTCGACAATCGGTCGGTTCAAGCTTGCGCATTTGCTCCTCCCAAGGTCCGGGCCCTTGCAGAGCCAAATAAGCATCGCGATGCCGCCTATATGCGACCGCTGCTTTGTTCACATTGGCGTTTACCGCCTCCTGTGCAGTTTCAGCCCGCGTATTCGCGCGCTGGCCGCGTATCTGGCGGTGGCTATAACGGAATAGGCAACCGCGCAGGCGTAGCTGGTGGCGAAGGTTGTCGAGTTCGTCCTCCATAGACGCCATGCGCAGCGTAGCTTCCATCTCCCGCAGCGGGAGGGGCGAAGCCCTGGCTTTTGGCACCCTGCGCGGCGGCTGCGAAGGCATGTAGAGCTTGGCTTTGAGAGCCGAGCGGCGCTCGGGGTCGCGTTCGTCGGAAGTCAGTGCCGCGTACGTCGTAGGCATAAGGTGCTCTTGTTGTTTACGGAACGCAGCGATCATGCGTACGAGAGCGTTGAGCGCGTGAGTCTTGACTGTGGCTTGTTTCGTGGTACCCTCTTCTTCGTCCGTCGCGTTCGACAGCAACCTGGCCCTTGGACTAAGTCAGCAAGCGTCGACCTGGTGCTTATTTGCCGCCACTTACTGCTCTGCTTCAATGTCCAAGCCGCGTAGAATGAACTGCGCTAGGGTGTGCGCCTGTTCCTCGTCCGCATCCTCACCGTCCGGCTCCGCGACGTGCTCATCGGACTGCGACGCGTCGTTCTCCGCTTGCGCCTCGGCCGCCTTCTGCACTGCAGAGCCTTGAGCCTGTGCCGTCTGGAGCTTCACCTGCGCAACAGTGACCCCTGAGCAGTGACGCGTTAGAGTTGTTGCCACTCAGCTCAGCCACAGCGCCACTTACTCTTCTTCTCGAGGTGGTACGGGCTGGGTAGCTTGTTGTCTAGTTCCCAATCCGTCACGCGCTTCGTCGTCGCCTCCAATCTGTCAGGATCGTCTGCACGGATCGCCGCAGTGAGCTGGGTGTGGATCAAGCACTGCTCTTTAGCCTGCTTCAAAGCCCTGACCATCCGAGATCTCAGCAGTGTAGCTGACGTCTGTATTAGCGCAATCACAAAACCGGTGCGTAGGTTCATCGCTCACCAATCCCGCACGTCTTCTGCCAGTTCCAGGCGCCGCACATGTCGTCCATCGTGTCCTGCATCGATCCAGGACCCATCTCGCGGAGGCTCGATGCCGCTGGGTTTGCGCCCGACCATATCCGCTCGCATCCCTCTCCGTCGGTGGCAGCGGCGCCGACTAGCCACAGGAATGACCACCGCACTTGGCAGGCGACCTTGTGCCCATACAGGTGGAACTTGGGGACCGCGAACTTGACCTTCGACATCAGCGACGCCGCACCGCCTGCGCTCTCTTTCATCCACGCTACAAACTTCGCCGCCCCTGCACTCAACGCGTTGCCACCTGGAACTCGAGACAACCGCTTCTCCAGGTTCACGCTCCATTGGCAGGCAATGTCGTATGATGCGGCAACAGATGCGCAACGAAGAAAACCAAGAGCGCATCCAAAGACGAAGTCCATTGTGACGTATCTAAACAGCGATGAGCAACCAGCAGAGTTGAACAATGAGCTCAAGCACCTTTCCCCCATGCGAAGCGTCGCGATTCCCTGCGGGCAAATGTGCTCGTGGCGCGCGCATGAGCAACCAGCAATGCCTGTAGTGCGCAGGCCCATGGCCCCTTTTTTGCGGTTGCCCAAAGCCATGGCTCCGAAGCGAGAGCAGGTGCTAGGCTGGTCTGGATGAGCGAATGAAGCAAGGGGACTCTATATGCGAGTCGCACACCTTCTCAGCGTCCTTTCCTTCCGTGGCCTTGATATGAGCGGCGTAGTCTTCTTCCGGCACCATGTAAGCCTTGCCTTCTGTCAAGTTCGGATCCGTGCGTTGCGTTGAGCGCGTGAGTCGGTTGGACAGGCGGAAGTTCGCATCGAGCGAGAGAATAACCCGGTACATCCATCTACGTTTAGTCAGTGACGAGTAAACAGACGTCGTTGCGACAGCTTACTGGAAAGGCAGCGTCTTCCAGTCCTTGGGTAGGTTGTACTCGTAGTTCGGGCACGCCGGGCACACAACCGCGCAGGCACCAGCCGGCGTTCCTGCGATGCCGCCGGGTTCATGGCCGCGCCCGGCTCGCTTGAACATGAATACATGGCGAAACTGCCGGATGCAGGTCATGAACCTCTGCCGAACGTCCTATCAAATGCATTCGTTAGACAAGTGAACGACCAGGAGGCTGAAGAGCTCGCACAGCAATGCCTTTGATCAGCGCCCCGTCCGTGGCAGCCTCCAGCGCGCGAATGAAGTCGTATCCGTTGAGCTTGCCGAAGAGAGAAAGCCGATGGAAGAAGTCCAGCGCTTCGAACGTCGTGGCCGACTCCGGGTTCACGCAAGTAGCGGGCCACAGTCGCCAGCGCAGTAGTTGCACATACTCAGGTGCGCCACCCGCTCGCGAACACTTGCAGAAGTGCATTCGCACAACCCGCACCCCGTTCGTGTGGATGATCGTGAAGTTTTCCACTGTGCTCAACGACCTCATACCGCAGGTCTCGCCAGGAGGGTGGCACATCTGCAAGTCCAATCCGAGGTCCTTCGGGTCCACGTTGTCGTAAAACATCCCGTTCCAATGCTAACGTTCATGTCAGCCTGAGGTTTACTTCAACGCACCGTGGCCGCCTTACCTGGATTCCGTGCAACGGGTTGTACCTATGCCAGAAGATAGTGCACTTGCGGCACATGTCCGCTCCTCGGCAGTCGACGCAGCGATAATCAGGCTGTCCCTTATCGCCGCAGTTGGGGCAGGCCTGCAAGTTCAACGCGTCGCCGCGACCGTCTAACCGCAGAATCTCGCGCAAAAAGTACTCTCGCAGTCGCTCAGCCCAGGCCAAGATGGGGAACCTCTGATCGCACGGGTCAGTCCACCAAGCAGACTCAACCGAATGCGGCGCCCTTACCGTGTACATGCTCCTCTGGCGCTTGGTGCTGGTCTTCTCGCTGGAGCCCTGTGCGTCATTGCCGTCCTGCCCATCGCTGCCGGTCTGACCCTCTTCGTCCCAGTATGTCGACTCGTTATCTTCCACGTCAACGGCCTCGACTCCGTCAATGCCGAACGCGTCGCCGATGTCGATGTCCGAAGTCCCAGGAGCCACGGCTCCGCCGGTTACGCCTGCTTTTGTTATCAGCGGCACTCGCAGAGTCCATATGCAATTCACCCTTACCCACTGCCGGCTGAGGCGTGGCCCCAAAGAACGGTGCGTTCAATACCGTGAGATCTGGTGCCGAGCCTAGCCCTAGAAGTGCGCCTGACAAAACAGATGTGCTAGAAGGGCGCGCAGCGTTGCTCGCGGTGCCAGGCGGAGCAGCAGTGGCGGGAGCAGCAGTGGCGGGAGCAGCAGTGGCGGGAGCAGCAGTGGCGGGAGCAGCAGTGGCGGGAGCAGGAGTTACGTTGCCAACTCCTGACCAGACTCCTGCTCTTGAGAGAGGCATACCAGAGAATATACCAACCCCTGGCTGGGGCACGAGAGGCAGGGAGTCGCTGCGTCCGTCAGTGCGCCAAAGGTTGCTGAGGTCGTCCGTGGCACCGCGAGCGCGCTTAGTAGGGCTGGAGGCCGCGTTGTTGTTTTTCCTTTTTTTCGGACGGTTCATTGCAGGCGATGCGTTTGCAGGAGGGCGTTGCGCGAACTGGTGCTGCTGGTACTGGAGGGGGCTGGGGAGGAATTTGTTCGGTTGAGCGTATGTGAGCTGCAATGGCTTATAAAAGCGCATCATGTCAATTTTGCATCTTCACGCGGTCTCGGGCTTCTGCATCAAGACGCTACTCCTCGGACGTTAAATTTGCCCGACTGTTCTGCGTCTGGATCAATGAAAAAAATGGCATTGCAAAGGCGGTAGCGTCTACATCGACTTCTGACAGAACGGACATACCAGCGGCCAAACGCCTCCCACGACCTCGCCGCCCCCACGCACTATCTCCTCAATCGCCTCGTCGACCTCGTTATCAGAAATTTCCGGCCAGCTCCCCGCTCCCTCGCCGCCTTTCACAGCCTGCCTCCAAGCCTTGCGAAACTCCGACCCGTCATCATCAGCGTTTACGTCCACCCAGTACTGCGCGTCCAATATCCCGGCTGCCAGGCGCTCCCAGGTACGCACTGGCGGATCAACGCGCATGGCAATGCCGCGCAAACAGTCCTTGAATACACGAGTCCCTTCGTTGGGAACTCGCCTCGTTGTTGGACCGGAGACCATGCCATTGCGCCACTTAACGTCCAGAGCGGTGAAGCCTTGGTCATCCTCGCAAGGCTCAACGCACCTGGCGTGATACCAGCGCTCGCACGCGCAGCACCGGGCCATGATGTCCTCACCGCGGTCGTACCCTGGGCGAGTACAGCCGGGCATGGAGCACTGACAAGGGCGAGCCGTAGGGTCCGGCTTGAACCTCAACGCTTGCCGAGAGACGGCGTTGCGGACCCCATCCAGTCCGTGCACGCAACCCGGGCGCCACCACAGAGGTACGGTGTCGGGTATACCAGCCGGCGGTGAGATGGTTGGGTCCCATAAGCACAGCGTGCGCAGATGACCGATGGCCACAAAGTTGTGCAAGCGCGCCGCCTGCCACATATCGGTGAGCACGTGTTCGCGCGGGTGAAGGTCGTCTAGTACATCCCTTTTATGTGTCAGTCTCGCTAGTTACATGACGAGCATTGGGATGGCGGCTTACTGACTTATGCGGTCGCACCGCTTCGAAAAGTGCCTACGCATGTACCGCGCCATACTGAAAGCCTGCCCCAGGACCCAAGTACAAGTGCCGCCTGCCGGGGTGTTGAAGCTGACAACGGCCTTCACTAGCATAGCACACATCTCTACACCGATGCGTGGCGCCAGTGCATCAGCGTCGTCCGGAACGTGCAGGTGAGCGACCTCAGCGCCGTCCAGGGGAACGTTGTCCATGTACCGATACAACGCATACTCTGGAGCCGTCGGCTGTCCGCCATCGTCCCCGAAGTACCAGAAGCTTGGCTACTATCAGCAAATGCGATGCAATAATCTTCACTACGAACGACGCACACGTCGTTCTTGCGCAGGTCCCAATTGAAGCCGGAACCAGCGAGCACTGAGGCCCCTTAGCAACATGCAGGTTGCAGAAAGACCGAGAATCTCACTGTTGAACGTGCCGAGCCCGTCCTCACCAAGCTCTGCTGTGCACGCGTTGTCCGCGGCAGGCCAGTTGGCACCAAACTCTGCGCGAGCCCGTACCATGTGGTCAGCCCAACTCCATTCAGCAGCGTTCCAGGATGCGTTCATGATGGCGGGAAAGGCGAGAAGGAGAAAGTGAGAGCACGGCTGAAGTCGCTAGTGGTGGTCAGTCGATGAGCTGCCGCATGGGAACCAACCCATCGTGTTCGTTAAGTGGCAACAACGAGGCCGGCACAACAGTCTTGAGGCGTCAACGAGGCAATTAGCAAACACGCGGTCAGGTGATTAACGCGATGCTCGCAATGTCGAAGATCCTCATTCTACTCGGTTGATAAATTATGGTATGGCATCTCTCTCACGTCTTCACCAGGTAGCGTGCATTGGCCGACCAGTCTTCATAGATCAAAATAATTATATTGGCATGTTATATAAGATGTACATACATGCAACGTGTGACACGGCGTAGTTCGTGCAGTAATAAGAGCTACAGTGCGGGGTGGTGTGGTTTCGTATGATACAGCGTACTTCATGCAGTGGTGTAGGGTATAGTGCGGGGTAGTGTGGTTCGATATGATACAGTATAATCTGTGCAGCGGTAGGGTGCAGTGCGGCGTGTGATGCAGTAAGACTATGTGTGCGAGCGTTCGTTACGGTGGAGAGCAATGCAGTTGTGAAGGCGGGCAGCAGGAGCACCCTGTGGGTCTGGGTGTCTGTGTACAGTGGCATGCAATCGTATTCGAAGAAAGGTCGCTGTCGGGATTTCTGTTGGAATCAGGGTAAGGAGCCAGGGTAGCCGAGCACGTAACAAAACAAGAGCCATCGTAGTAGGTATTTTAACATTAGCGACATTCAAGCAACATTCAAGCAAATTCAAGAATAGATCCATCCTGTGGTTTGATGTCAGCGCGTCCGAAGCCTGCAACTCCATGCAGAGCACTCACCTCGCATCCCTCCTTCACATAACCTAGGCTATGCCCGCTGCCCCGCTTCCTCCAGGCCCGTCTTGTCCTGCCCCGTCACCGCGGCCCTCCCTAGCCTTCGGTCCCCATTTTTCAGCGTCCGCGCGGCGAACTCGAGCCCGGCGGCGCGGCGCCTGTCCGAAACGACCGATCACGCGGTCGCCCATAAACTCCATTGCCGCCAACAGGTCCCTAATCATCGCATCGCGCACCGCGGCGATGAGCTCGATGCCGCGCGCTTGAACCTCTTCGTCAAGCACAGCGGCGATGCCTGCTTGCATATCGAGCGCCCCGTCGTTCGATGGGTCCCAATCCGGGTGCTGGATGCGCTGGAGGGTCGCACCCATAGCGGCCGCAATGGAGACGCCCTGCGCGGCCAGCGCGTTGATGGTTTCGCCGAGCACGAGCCCGGCGGCGTTCGTACTGGCTGCCTGCGCAGCTCCGTTCGCGGCGGGGCCCTGCTCGTTGGCGGCCGCCTGGGCGTTCGCATCTACGACGGGCGCGTTGACGTTAGCGGCCGCCGTATTGTCGGGCTGCACGATGCCGCCGTTCACGTTCGCGTTGGCGTTGGCGTTGGCGTCGGCGTCCATGGTGGGTGGTGGTGGTGGTGATTGGTGCAGGTGGTGACGGTGGGTGGTGGTGGTGGTGGTGGTGGGCGCTGCTTTCGAGCGCGGTCGCGACGCCGATGCCGTTTAGGCGCGCCGGGCCGGGCGGGCACGCGGCGGCGCTTATGCACCGGCGCTCGCCGCTCGCCGAGTTCGCGTCGGCGCCTATGCCAGCGTGCGCGTCGCCCTCGCCCGCTCGCCGTTCCTTGAGGGAAAAGTCCACGGGGTCCTCGCGGCCGCTTCCATCGTACGGCTGCTTGCGTCGTAGGGGTCGTCGCTGCAGAGCGCGGGCGGCGGTGGCGGTTTACAAAGCGAGCCGGATTTGTAAAAACAAATGGGCTTGGGCGCAAGCGTCCATCCCGCTCGCGAGCAGCGTAGTTGGTTGAATACCTAGAGAGAACGAGAGAAAACAGGGATGAGGTCAGAGGGCAAGGGATGGGAGGGAGACAGGGAAGGTGGGGGTAAGCGTAGAGAAGGGGCTCGCTTTTCCCGCCTCAGGGGGCACGGAAGATGCCGTATGCAAGTGTTTCCGAGCCAATGGCGTCATTTCCCGATAAGGTCACAAATAAGCATGTATTCATTCGATATAAAAAACCCCTACTGCATACTACAAACGGCCTCTAGGCCAAACTGGGCTCGCGCAAACGAGATGCTAACTGATAAACAAGGGAGCGGGCTACATTCGACCCCGCTCGCGGTCGTACAGGCGCTTGCGGTCCACAAGCACGCTGCTCCACGTAGAAAACCTCCCTAGCTGCGCCCGCCAACCCTCCCCCATCTCCAAGTCAACCCGCTCCCGCTCCTCGTCGGAGATTGAACCCACCAGGCGGAAGCCGTAGGCGACGTAGCGAATCAGCGCCCCTGAGCAGTACTGGGTGAACCCGTACCGCTTGTCACCCGGGGCGAGCGCGGTGTTGCCGTGGCGTAGCCCCGCCGAAGAAAGCGCAACGGTCGAGCCAGACGGGCACCGGAAGAACAACTTGAAGTCGAACAGGACGAAGTGCCCTCCAAGCGCGGGGTTGAATGGCCCAAACGGAGAGACCGTGCAGGGTATGCCGGGGTAGTTCGAGCCGTCGGTGTGCGCGAAGCAGGCGGTGTACGGGCCAAGGTTGAAGGTACAGGCCGGGTAGAGGCTGATTCCGCCGAAGGGGAACACCAGCGTAGGGTCGTGCTTGCAAGCGGCGGCGAGGCGTTCGCGAAGATGCAGGAATGCAAGCGGGAAGTTACGAGTCATCCCTGACTCGTTGATTTAGCATGGAACCGTTTTAGCGTGCCTGAACATTTGGCGCCTTTAGGAAGTTGGTTCCCACCCTCTCCGCGTGCCGCGACTTCGGCTGCCTCGGCCCGACATGCCCTTCTGCCATGTCGCGACCTTTGGCGCAGTAGTGGCCCGTGTGATGTTCAGGCCCTTACTACTCTACTATCCACTGATTTCCTATCAGTTCAAGAGCTTGTTTATGATTTACTGTACTGGGTAGCTGAGGGTAAGGTGTACAGGGTGGGGGGAGCCAATTTATGAGTTGGCAGGCGTTGACCAACCCAGGCTATTGCTG
>KV424942.1:0-13880 GCA_001632445.1 Peniophora sp. CONT | reverse complement strand
AAAAAGGTCAGCTCAACTGTATCTTAGCGCTAACTGACAGTAAGTAACATCTCAACTATTGTAGCGAACAACTTCAACGTATACCTTCAAGAGGTACACCGTACCCCATATCCTCATTATAGAGACGCACTTTGTCAGCGGCGGCTTACGGATACGTCTTAGACGAGAGACCAAGGACAAGAGCTAGAACTATACAAGCCAGTGTATTGACCAGATCGAAGTTAGAGACAAGATAGCTATGCGAGAACGAGTCCTTATATAGTAACGGCACGTCACGAGTCACGGTAACGGTAACAGAGTCCCACGGTCACGAGTCGAGCAAAAGGAAAAGAAAAGGAAAATAATATAGATAATAGCCGGAGCCTAACACACTTGATCTTTGAACCGTCACATTGCAGATACTTTCTGCTTAGTGAAAGTCAAGAAAACACTGGCAAGTGAGATACATTCGTCAAATGTAGGGGCCAGCATGAACCTGCGAACAAAGGCACGCACATAATTAGGCATATTAGAGCATTAGCTCATTGACAATACAAACCAGCTTTGAGGACAAGAGGCATACTATATATTATCCAACGCCTGATGCTCAATGGCCCAGACTGCAAGAAACAGACTGTATAAGCACCCACGATTCTCGACAATGATCTTGACACTCACTTCACTGCTCAAACCTGCATACAACAAAGACAATCAGATGATTAGTCATGAACTGTAGAGATGGGCTAAATACCAACCTGCATGCAGTAGCACCGCCGATTGGGAATACTGACCAATTTCCGGGAACAAGTTGTTGTTCTCTTTGTGAATGCAGGAGAGGATGGTCGTATTCTTGGACACATTGGACAGACGGGAATATACCTCATAGACACAATGTCTGATATGCTCCATATGGCCGTAGAAGTTACCGAGAATGTTGACTGTTTTACCAGTGGGATTGACCGGGTCTTCATGTGGAAAGCTGAGGACTGGTATGTGTCAAAGATTGGATCTGACTCGTGAGTGTCAATGGAAGGTTACACTTGCGCAAACTTTATTCATACCTGTGAGGCTTAGTTTTCTAAGATCAATGATTACACTGAGGCTGGTATTCAAAAGGTCTTTTAGAGTAAGATCTTGCAGGGGAAAGCCAGTGGATGGTTCAGAAGCCGAAAGCATGGGAGGGTATATCTCGGCCTGAGCATCTTTTGGCCCTTCAAAACGAGTGACTATTTGGTGTGAGCTCGAAAATACGGCCTTTGACCTCGTCTTTTGTTGCCTCATTTGCCCTATTAGCCGCAGCT
The DNA here is from genome assembly GCA_001632445.1 of Peniophora sp. CONT. NCBI lineage: Eukaryota > Fungi > Basidiomycota > Agaricomycetes > Russulales > Peniophoraceae > Peniophora > Peniophora sp. CONT. The sequence continues at coordinate 12,600 of KV424942.1, read as the reverse complement.
ATCTCGACTTTGGTAGTAGGCACTTCAGATGAGGTTGCCAGTCCTCTGGCTTGCCAAGCGACTCCCAGATTTGGCCAAAGGCATGAGTGAAGTAGGCTGGAAAGATCTGGCATTTGTTGACTTCAGGCATAGCTAGCAAATACAAAGGATTATGGCAGATATAGGACAATCTACGAGATGGAGGTGGTCAAAACTGAACTCCAACCTTGCTCCTCCCGCATGCCTCTAGCACTCGACACGTGATTCCCACCCACCCCCAGATGTGCAACAGAGGCGATACCTATGCACACCGTGAACCACAGTCTCAACTTATATCTGTACAGGTTGCACAGACAGATCTAACCACCGAGGTGTCACATGCTCCATCATCTTGTTGAATATATTCCAAAATATGTTATTCTGCATGTAGGGAGAGACACAGTGTATTTCTGAAATTCATAATATATGTCTCCAGGCATTCAACAGTAAGTAGAAATTGAGTTGAGTGTGGGGAGATGAGTATTGGTAGAACAGGGAGCCTTACAATGAACCAGGTCATACTGAGTACTATCATGTACGATTATACTGTAAATGTTTTGCAGGGTGATACAGCAACACCAAGATCACGGCTCATACCTTAATATTAGAGGTGCGGACGCAACATTATCATTCAGATGGTTTCCTAATTTATACAAGTTCACCTATATCATCAGAACTCTTGTTGGAAAAAAAGTGCGAAAGTTATTCACCTGTTTCAGCCGACTTCTAATAACTACACCAGAACTGTGTCTCATACCTCAATTTTGGAGCTGCAGTCGCAAACCATGGCATCCAGGTGGTCGCCTAATCCACACAGGCCTGCCTATATTATCAGAACTCTTGGCAAAGAAAAAGTGGATCGGGCAGAGGCCTCGGTCTGCTCGGGGTCAATGGCGCGGTCAGACCTTTCTCGTTTTCTCTTTGTCTCGTACTCGTGTTTCTTGTGTGGCTTTCTCGTGACTCGTTTATATAGCTCGTCCCTTACTGTACACCTTTCCTCTTGTCCTCGTCCTTACGCGCCGCTCGCAGCGCCGCGTTCTTTTTCTCGCGGACATTGCATGTCCGGATCTAGCACTCATCACTCCCACACTCAACCTCGTATCGGTGGCAGATTCGCACCACGCAACAAAGGATCCCCTCCTTCTTCGCCCTCCTTGTCCCTCGATTCGAGCGACATCCCTTCTTCCTTCCCGGATTCTATTCCACCTTCGTCACCTTCACCACCTTCCGCCATTGACATGCCCAATCCAGCCTCTACTTCGGACCAGCTCAGCCTGAGTACACTTGCCACGCAACTCGCAGCTCTCTCCGGCATCGTGAAGAACCTGCAGCAGGCACCTACTAGCAACGAACAACCAGTCACGTCACCCATCAACGGACCACCTCTCACGACCAATGTGCTAGCTGGTGCGTCTCTCCCCGAGTACTCTATTCCCCAATGGGTCGCATCGGCCACCATCTCTGGTTGTGGCACACGAGCTCAGCACGGCGGATCTCCACAAGCTCGATCAGCGCTTTCGCGATTCGGACCGCACTCGGCGTGTTCTCGGTTTGACCAGCGATAACAAGATGGAGATTCATGAGCCAGCTGGCGAGTATCGCAGCCTCTCTTCTGTCATCATCCTGCTTTAGGTCTATTTCAACATCTTGCTTCGTGCCCTCTCGATCTCTGGTAAACCTACCACCGACTGCCTTCGATTTTTGGCTGCATTTAATGCTTATACCATGCAATTATGCCTTTGGTCTTCCGATTACGAGTTTTCGGCTCTCCTCGAGTATCACCAGGCCTTCTTTGACTCGCGCTTAACTGATATGCTGCGCGGCGAGTACCTCTCTTAGAGCCGCATTGATCAGGACCTTCAGTCGCAGTGCCTCGTGGGCCGCGCTTGCCGTGCGCACACAAACTCGTCATCATCTTCGTCATCCGCTTCATCCTCGGGCACGACACAGCCTCGCAGACAGAAGCCAGGCAATGCAAGCACGATCTGCTACGCCTTCAATGCAGGCAAATGCTCGAGCCCGTGCTCTGCTGGTCGCAAGCACGTCTGCACTTTGTGCTGGGGCGATCAGCCACACTCCGTCTTTTAGTGCTCGTTCAAATTGGGCAGCAAAGCCTAGGACGTCGGGCCGGTGTTTTTGCGCATCGCCGTGCCCGCACCCACGGTCGTCACTCCCGTCATCGTCTCATTGCCTTTGGACTCCTCGCACACATCTCCGCCCGCTCGCCCTAATACAGACCTGCGGTGCAATCATCCCAATTTACTTCCTCCTAATCCTCCTCATGTTTCGTCATCTCTGAAGCCTTCTGCATGGTCTCATTATCTGACTGATTATCCTGATCGTACCTTTGTTTCTTCATTGCTTAATATCATTAATTTCGGTGCCTCAGTTGGCTATGTTGGTGATTGGGATGCTCCGCAGTCTTGCAAGAATCTGTGATCTGCTTTTGAGCATCCTGACACAATCTCTAAAGATATCGCACTACAAGTTTCTAAACATTGTTCTATGGGCCCGTTTGACGAGCCTCCCTTTGCAAATTATCGCTGCTCTCCTCTTGGCGCTGTTACGCGCAAACGGTCGTCGAAAGTTCGTCGGATTCATCATCTATCGTGGGGTCCCGACGGCACGGCTGTTAACCTTGGTATTGCCGATGCTGAGGCTACCATTGATTATGACATGTTTCCTCATGCCGTCCGCGACCTCATTGAGTCCAGTCCCGGCTCTCTTTTGATCAAACTCGACCTCGAGTCCGCTTTCCGCCAGATACCTGTGCGCCCAGCCGATTGGCATCTTCTCGGTTATTCCTGGATGGGAAAATTCTATTATGATGTTGTTCTGGCTTTTCGGGTTGCGATCTGCTCCCTATATCTTTAAATGTTCGCCGAAGTGCTTCACTGGATCATCTCGGCTCATGTTTCCGCTCATATCCGTCACTATCTCGATGACTTCTTAGGCATCTTCTTACCCTCTACCCCTCACGAGCGTGTTCGCGAAGCTCTCGACTGGATGCTCAACCTCGGAGCTGAGCTTGGCTTGACATTTCAGCCAGAGAAGGTCGAGGGACTGACTCACATTATTGAATTTCTTGGTATTATTCTCGACTCTCTCTGCATGGAGGCTCGGTTATCGGAGGATAAACTCTCCTTTTTGATTGATCTACTTGATCTTTGGGAAGCAAAGACTTCCTGCATGTTGCACGAGCTGCAGGAGCTCACAGGCTATCTCATGTTCGTTTCGCAGATCATTCCGACCTCTCGCGCTTTTCTCCATCATTTTTTCAAATTTTCGGCCGAGTTTAAGTCTTATCATGCTCGTCGCCGCCTACCCCGCGCAGTGCGCCGCGATCTCGAACGGTGGCACTCTGTGGCACGTAACTGGAACGGAGTTCACCTCTTATCTCCAACACACAACGAGATCCATATCTACACGGATGCCAGCGGTGTGAAAGGTATTGGCGGTGTCTTCGGATCTTATTGGTTCTCTTGCCGCCTCCCACGTCGTCTCTTGCGTCACGATATCCAGTTCAAAAAGATGTACGCTGTCGTGCATGCTATTCTATGCTGGGGCGACCAATTCTCTGGCAAGCATGTTGTGTTTCATATTGATAATCAAGCTGTCGAGCAATCTATTCGCTCACTATCTATACGTTCAACACCGACCATGGAGCTTCTGCGTCGTTTCCTGGAATTGGTGTGCCGATGCGACTTCACTTTTTCTTCTATTTGGATTGCTTCTGCTGATAATGCACTTGCTGACACTGCTTCTCGTTTTGCATATTCCCGTTCATTTCAACTCGCACCATATCTCGACGCACAGCCCAGCTACCGCCACCTCCCGAAGACTTTTACAGGCTCCATAATGACATCAGCCCCAAAGCAGCTTTTTACCTATGGCACGGGCTTGCGGGATCAACACGCAAAACATACAGTACCGGCCAGCGATCTTTCGTCCGCTTCTGCAACGCCAACAACATCCGCAACACCGATGGCTCCCTGCTTCCCGCTTCAATCCCCGCGGTTATTGAGTGGTCCACATCTCTCGCCGGCAAAGTGCAGCCAGCAACCATCAAAGCCTACATCACGCACCTCAAATCGGCTCACGTCGAACGCGATCTCAAGTTTCCCACTGATAGCTCATCCAGACTCCAGTGTGTTATCCGCGGCATCAAACGGTTTCATGGTGAATGCGACCGCAAGCCTAAGCTGCCCGTCACCTACGACATTCTCACCAAGATCCTTGCCAACCTTGCCACAGACAAGCCTTGCTACCTCGCTGTCTACACTGCCTGCTGCCTCGCATATGCCGGATTTCTGCGCTGCGGCGAGTTCACCGTCAACAAAGGTACCAAATTTGACCCTGCCGCGCATCTCTCTAGCGCCTCTGTCGAGTTCATCAAAGATTCCGATGGGAAGAACGACGGTATCCGACTCAAACTCGCTGCATCTAAAACCGACCCTTTCCGCAAAGGTGTTACCATTTGTATCGCGGGTGCACCGGGTCTCTCTTCCGATCCCGTTGCAGCCCTCGAACGTCTCCTCGAGACCCGCGGCGACCGCGACATCTTCAATCCCATACTTGAAGAATCACCCAGTGTCATGCTCACCCGGGATACCTTTATCCACGAATTTCGCAACGAACTCGAGCGTGCTGGAATTCCTCCATCCGGATACGCCGGCCACAGCTTCCGCCGGGGAGCAGCTACCATGGCAGCAGCCCACGGCTTTCCCGAACACAAGATTCAGCTCCTCGGCTGCTGGCGCAGCGACGCTTGGAAGCTGTATGTAAAAGTCAATCCTCAGCGGATTTGACAGCTCTCTCGGCAACTTCATGGGGACCATCCTCACAGCGCCACTTTCGACCCGCTGGGATCTACGTGACGCGCTGGTCCTGGCGGGAGTCCGACCCCGGGCGGGCGGCCTCACTAGCGGGCGGGCATCTCCGCACCCGAGGACCGCAATCGACCACCCTTTGCCCTGCAGCGAGCGAGCGAAGCTCGCGAGCCCTCCTCAAGAGCCCTTCCTTCTTTGAGCTCCACTCTTGTCGTTAAGAGCCGTTGACACAAAATATATTCACCTATTTTGGTCAACTCGAAACAGCCACACCAGAACTGCACCTCATACCTTAATTTCGGAAGTGCAGACGCAAATCTTGATGTTTAGCCGGTTGCCTTATACATACGAGTTCACCAATATCATCAAAACTCTTGACAAAGAAAAAGTGCGAAAGTTATTCAGCCACTACTTGACCACAACTTATGAGCGAGTGGCTGTTGCACCGGGTGCATACGCAATACGACCTAGACTTTGAAAAGCAGTACAATACAGATGTCTTATTGCTCTTCCAACGTCAAGAAGCAGTAGAAGAGACTGGGTGGAATGAGGAGGAAAGACATTGTGATGGACCGCAGTGACACCGTGGTCATGAGCAAAGATGCGAGCACTCATGGTAAGACACACTGCTCGGTCATCATAGGCACGACCTGTAGCTTATATTCCGGAAGTCATGAATATATTTGTGTTTCAGCAGCCAGTGAAGATGGAGAAGGACATGAGCTTGGGCAAATTCCGACTTTGGGCTGGCTGACAGCTCTTTCTCGACACTATCCGGGCTCGCCAAGATACCAGTTCTAACCGAAAGTTGTCGAAGAACCGCACTGTGGTGATGCCTGATCCCGCCGCTAGCACTAGCCAAAGCAGATGCTGTAGTCTTGAGTTCTGGACCATTTAGTACATCTTTTCTATGTAGACCTCCGCTACAATACGGTGTTGTGGGTCACATAGTACAGTTCTAGTGCTTTGGATGTGGATTGAGCCCCAAGTTCCGAGTGAGGCTGCAAGAGCAGATGGGAGTTTGAAGCAGAAAGCAAAGACAACACAGGATTAGGGTTAGCACACGTTCAGAGATGCATGCTAATCCTAGAATGATGCTATCACATCACACCTCTCTGCCCTTTGACTTTGACCACAATCCACAATCCACAAGTCTACAGTGATCTACATTGACGGCAAAAGGCCAATCTGGTGATGAAGAGACCAGACCGGGCTGCATGATGGCATGGCAAATGGGCTGTCCCTAACCCTGTCCTAAAGTGGGTTCAACTTGGCTCAGCTTATCAAGCGAGTACAGGGTGAGTACCGTAAATCTCCCCACAGTTCCGAGGCACAATTTGGAAAGAGATTATGTGTGAAATGAGCATGCTATATGCGCAGTGGCACCGCTCCGACAACCTACCTGGTAGAGATCTTGAGATAGCTTTAGAGGGTCAGAGTTAGAGACAAGTGACTTGTCCATAGCATTAGAGGTACAGTAGCCTTACATACATGCTGTGGTAGGTACAAGAGGATTGCCGAGGACCGAAACGAAGGGAATGGAAGACGCGAAGCCTTAACTCTGTTATACTCTGCACGCGTAGAGCATATCAGAGATCAGCCGTTCACGTGGCATGTGATTAATCACATGCCATTATTATAGTCTATGTCCAGTATTATGTATTTACCAATTCCTGAGAGCTAGTGACGTCACGAAATTGCTGAACTAATTTCCATGCATCGGAATGTGACCTACATTTACCTAATGCATAGAAATGTTGTTTGGACATCAGAATGTCTCAAAATATCACCAGGAGGATTGCAATACAATGAAATGTGTCCAAATGTTTGAGGAAGAATTGAAATGCATCAGAATGTCAATTTAAGAGGTCCAATGTAGCATGAGTTTATGCTCACAAAGAGGCTCACTACGGGTGCAGATCGATATGTGATGGATTTAGGCTGGCTTTGGCTGTGAATGGCAATGTTTACTGCACTGAGCCATCCAAGATGACATTTCATTACATTGTAATCTTCCTGCAGACATTTTGATGTCCAGACAACATTCCTGTGCATTTGGTACATGTGGGTCACATTCCGATGTATGGGAATTAGTTCAGCAATTTCGTGACATAGATTTTCTCTCTGTCTTCTTTTTCGTGAAGAATTGGACAGTCATGCCACGCACCAACGCACCAACGCACCTGATTTTGATCTCCCCATGGATCATGCCAAGACTATCTCAACAATGTACCCAATGGAACCATATAAGCTTCACATTTCAAGGGTAGCATCGAGTCCTTCACACTTTCCTGCCACTTTTGAGGGAGTGGTGGGCTGGTGACAGAGCTGGGAGGCTAACAGGCAGCAGCTTCTCCCAGTTTTCTCATGTACAGTAAGACACCCCACACCTCTGATGAGCAATTTGAACATGTTACATTGAGTACTATCTAAATACATTATCTTGAGACAGCTGGATTTGATCACTGTACTATTTTTGCGGATAATAGCCAGTCTAGAGACAGTCATGTGGCAGGATTTTGATCTCCCCACGGATCTGGCCGACTGTTTCTCGACAGTACCAGCTATAGATGTATATAGACTGACCATTGCAAGAGTGGTGTCCAGTCCTTTATACTATTCAGTCAACTCTTGAGTGCTCAAGTGAGAGGTCAATAAACTCGTAGAAGTGGGCCAGCAAGCTGGCAGAAATGAGTCATCTCTGCCTTTTTTATTTATTTATTCACATATTGTACATGACATATGAGCAATGATATTATACCAAGCTCACTATGATATAAGTCAATTGGGCACCCTTTGTATTGTATAGGTCTTTGAGATCACTCACCTTTCCCTCATGAATACAACCTGATCTCATAGTCATTCTGTAACAGCCACTCAATCATATGTTCATATTGTAATTACAAGTTAATAGCAGTATGTATCCACATTCACTGCACCTCTAAATGAAAGAAAAATATTGCTACTGGTCCAGGCCTGGGGGCACATCTCACAGTAGATATATATAAATTACTATTGCATGCAAACACCTACCAGTGATGTCATAAATAGTAGTGGCAAGGTTTGCGTGGCCTCTAAGGGGCTAGATTAAGTGTACTTAACCTAACCACAGGGGGTCATTGGGGAGTTTTCAGAACTATGTTGCTTACACTGTGCCAGAGGGTCATGGGTAGGGGTTAGAGTTAGAGGTTAGGGTTAGGGGGTTAGGCAATGCAGAAAACTACAATGAGCATTTACCCAGAAAGTCTAGTGATTTTGTTTCGCATCAAGTTCCCTAAATAGTAGTGATTGCATCAAAGTAATATATTTACCAGATGCCCTGAGCATTACACACCCACACAGTTCGTATTTGCTTTTTGGAAAAGGATGAGAACATTTTGTTTAGTGAGCAAGTTAGTGGATTTTTGTGTTTTACTTGCATAACTTGCAGATTTACATGCAAGTTCAAACTTTTCCGAATTTACTCACTTGCATGTCATGGGTTTTTCCACAACTTACTACTTTCACTACGACGTCAACTCACGTATGGCTGTTATAGTGTCCAATAAATCGGACCTCCATTTTGCAACATACTGACCCTCCAACACATGTTGAGGTCTGCAGACAAGTGCACTGATTTCGCACACATGTTGGGTGCGGCAAACTGCACATGTTAGTCCTGACGCTCTGCACATGTTTCAAGCGCAATGCATATCGTAGACAAGCCTTCGCATCATCATAGATGTTGCCCCTGTCTCTGTAGCGGCATGGTTTGGCAGGACTTGGAAATAAATAGGTATTAATACGGGTATGGCGATCAAACGGGACCATGGCCAGACTATCCCTTGAAAATTGACAATGTAAATAATGTTACTCGTCCAGATCATCCAGATACCTATCCATGGGGTGCACCCGCCTGTTCATCTCGATACCCAGGCCCGTCCGAGCGCGCTTTGCATTATCCTCCAGCCTATTGTTCTCAGCAAGTATCACTGTGGCATCTCCGCGGATCCGCTTACGCCCACGAGTCGTATGTTCCACAGGTGGGAGAAATGAGCTGTGTGAGATGGATTGGGGAGATGAGCTGTGTGAGATGGACGCGTGCTCGGACTCAGTCTCTGGAGGAGGCGATGCGGGTGCAAAGCTAGATGGCTCACTTGGCTCAAGCTCACCGGCCGTAGCAGGAAGAGAGCCAAACCTATCGACCCACATCTCCCTGAACGCGCGACGCGCAGATAAGCGAGCCTCTCTTGCGTCTGTCTTCAGTCCGGCCTTGGCCGTTCCCTCCGCCTTTTCTGCGTCGATCCTGCAGATTGTGGAGAGAGCCGCTCGTTCAGCAAGATAGAATGAAATGTAATTCCCCCCGGGGATCGTGCCGCGTGAAGGTATTGCACTGTCAAGTAAAGGCTGAGTTAGAACCCGTATAAAGAGCCCGAGGGCCGAAGTCACGCACTAGCACCGGTTTCTCTTACGACTACCTGGCACACGAATAGCAATAGCATTTCCAGCAAACTCGAGGATGCCGACAACAACAATGTTCTTCGTGCGCACGATAATCTTGAAGAAGAAGTCCTCGATATTCTTCCTCGGCCAGCCACTGATAACCACTCTGCGTAAGTAATTAGTCTAGCACGGATGTCAATGGCTCTAACAAGGGACCTACAGTGGTGTCCACAATTTGTCTTTATCAGTGAAGTTGTATAGGCCATTTGGAATGTGCGCCGCCTTCATGTCACTCTTGTCCAAGACCAGAGTGTCAAGCAGAGAGGTGTCAATGAAATAAACACCTGAGAAGAATGTACCTAGAGATGAGTCAGATGTGTGCAACCATGAGACTGAAGATGCGCTACCATTCAATATATCTGTCTCAACAACAGGGTTGTGCTCTCGAACAGAAGTCGTCCCTAGCTCGTGCCGGTGAAGAGCCCAGTAGTCTTTGCCAAAGATTCCCGGACCGAATTCGGGAGCCAGGCGCAGAGAGTCAATGAAGAACATGGGCTCGACCGGATCGTAAGATATGATATCGGACAATGAGGCATCAGACTCCTCGACGACTTCTTGGACGATTTCGTCCGAGTCGCTCTCCGAGTCACTACCTGACGCAGATGCAGCATCTGTAGACTTCGACTCGTCAGTCTCAACCGAAACATCATTCTCATTCTTGACACGAGATCAGTCATTGGTGTCAGGCAGACCAACGAAGGACTGACCGAGAGCTCCTGATTGTATCGCTCGACCGCTTGCCTGAACCGCACAGGTGCCTTGACGACATCTCGAGCAAACGAGACCAGGGTCGCGGTAAAGCCAGTGCGCTCATCAACCGTCGGTGAGATCATGTCATTGCGTATAACAGGCTTGACAAACTCAACCCTGAAGACGGACGTCGATATCGACGAACAAACTCAGATAAAGAACTGCTCATACCATAGCTTGTCCACCAGTCCCTTGAACTTGCAGGTCGACAATATGATCCTGTAAAATCGCCTTCGATTTTCGACCACCTCGTGCAGAGTCATCTCGGGCGGTACACCTATGTACGTGTCATTTCAACGGATATCAACGTAAGCCATTTGCCAATACACACCACTGCAGATCAAAATCTCTGTTCTTGAGTACATGCCTACCCCAGAGAATATGATTGACTTGTCGCGCATGAAGTTATAAATGCTCACATTCTTAGCAGCATCGGAGAGGTCTGTATAGTCAGTGAGCCATTGCATGACATGCTCGAGATAGCTGTCGAAGTCCTGAACCATGTCGAGCGTATCTGTATGATTGAGCCTGCCGGCTTTCGCGTCCGCCGCACTGATCCAAGTTGGCTGGGACTGTCTGTGAGCTCGGCATCCATCCATGAGAGATGAGATCGTACCAAGAAAACAAGATCGTGACTGTTGAATGACAGGACAAAGTCTCCGAAATCAAAGACAATAGCAACATGAAATGTGAGCATCTGCAGGCGTGTCAGTGGCGCTCCTTCGAGTGAATAATCGGGCGGAACGTACCCTCTGCTCCGAGTCCGTTCCATACTTAAAGTGTGGGGTTTCCCTAACAGCTTCCCAGTTCTCAGGAGTATAGAACTGGATGTTCGTATGGGTCAGGAATTGGAACTGAGATTATTATTAGCCAATGCACGCCATCGAGAACTGAATCACCGACTTGAAAGTTAGCCTGGCCAAGATCAAGTACAAGACTGCGACTTGTGGCAGTCACGCTCTCGAGAGTCAAGTCTGAATGCGAGCATCCATCTGGAAGAGTGGCTCGAGGTGCCAGGTAGTGATGGCTCTTGTCGTTCTTCATCCGGCGCTTGTTCTTTCCTAAGTTCATCCCCCTCATAATTGCCGAGTTTTTGGCTAATTCCACCACATATCCAGCCCTTGCACGGCTAGATGCCGGTGCAGCTTTACATTCAGCCTTTTTGGGATAATACCACACTCGCTGAAGACACGGTTTCCAGTCCACAGAGCGCCCTGTACGCTTGCGATAGAGCTCGAAGACATGGTTGAAGTATCAGACCATTAGCTGAACTTCGTGATACTCAGGCATGTTGGGCAGCAGCAGTATGTAGGCTGACAGTACAGTAGGTGACTGACAGGAAGGAGTGCAGATGATGAAGGTACGACACGAGTTGTGCGCACGCGCGACACGAGGCACGCACTGATGAATCAGCGAGTTCCCAGGCCATGAGGCCCGACTTCTCCCAATACTTTTCGTGCAGCCCAAGGCGGTGCGCTTTAAGCTACCAAACTTCGCATCGAGCATGATGGAGCATGCCAATGCTGTATTCTTAAATTGTATTGTGTTCAGTTCTCATACCTCAATTTCGGAGGTGCAGTTGCGAACCATGGCATTCAGACGGTCGCCTGATCCGTATGAGTCCGCCTATATCGCCAGAACTGTGAACGCGCGTAAATCACGAAATATATCCACATGTATTGGCCAACTCGAGATAGCTGCAAAACAACCACACCAGAACTGCGCCTCATACCTCAATTTTGGAGGTGCGGTCGCAAACCTTGACGTCCAGGCGGTCGCCTGATCCGTACGAGTCCGCCTATATCATCAGAATTGTGAACGCGCAAGAATCGCGAAAAATATTCACCAATTTCGGCTGCCTTGGAATAGCAACACCAAAACCGTGTGAAGACGATGGCATTCGGGGAAGAATTGATGAGTGGTGTCGTGCTGGGTGTGAGGGTCGGGAAACTGTTCTTCTTCAGGAGGTTCCACTGCAGATGGTCAGGAATGCAGTCCCTCATGGAATATATGATGCCCAGTACTAACTATTACACCAGAATGACGCCCCCGCAAGAAGCTATAGTGAGTGGTGGTGGTCGCGGTGGTGGTGGTGGAAGGCAAAAGAGGAGCAGCCCTCAGACGGGACGCACGCCCGGGATCCCGAGACCCGACATGCGCCCGCAATGTCGGCTTCGACTTGTCTCTTCCGGCCAGCATTGCTGAGCACGTAGGTGAGCACTCCAAACATGTATGAAATCAGACCCATTCCTCATGCATGAAGTGTATGTAAACCACATTTGAAACATGTCAAATCGAAAACGGAGGCTTCCTGTGCAAAACCGCCAACTTGCAGACGAAATATTTATTGGACAATATAACTGCCATACTCACGGAATGCGAACCACGTGAGAGCTTGCTTACCGTGATGATAAGCCACAGTACCTTCTCAGGTATGTTCTTGGAGACATTGTCAAATGCGCAGCCTTTGCACGAAGCGGACAGCTCTGCAGCACAGAGAATAAGCAAGTGAGGGAAAAGG
>KV424941.1:0-13926 GCA_001632445.1 Peniophora sp. CONT | reverse complement strand
AGCGGGCTGTAAGAAGTAGACTATTGCGAAAGGTGCGAATCGAGCTGTATCAAAGTCCCATCAAACGCTAATATACGCCAGGGCTCGCAGAATGAGACGGTGAAATGCTGAAAAAATTGGATAGACTTACTCGTATAGATGCAAGAGTGTATCCTGTCAAATCCCGTGAGCTGAATCATACGAGGGAAGGAGGTATGGCGGTAGAACCTGCGGTGTGGCTCGCGGCGAAGACGTAAGTTCCCATCTGCGACTGGACGCGTTTCAGCTTCTCTACGTCTATATCTCTTTCACCACTAACACAGAAATTAAGTACGGCTCGGATCGACCACTTCGAACTATATTCTGCCTAATCATATTTTAATCCGAATTAAACAGCGAGCAGTTGTCCCCTGTCCCACTTCCCGCACACGCCGTCCCACTTCAGGGGACGAAATAGTAGTCCTTAAACACCGAGATTCCACGGTACAGCAATCACCAGATCTCCGTTCCTCGCTATCTATACTCGGCTTCGCAGCGCGGCACGCAGCGTCTCCTCGCGTGCATTGGCTTCGGCTCGCTTGCGCTCTGCGGCAAGTCGCGCGCGCATGCGTGCCCTTGCCTCGGCGCGGCTCGGGTCGTCGTCCACCGTCATCTGGGCATTATCCGGCGTCGACCCTGGATACGACGGAGACGAGTGTTGTGTGAACGCCACAGTCGGAAGAGGCGCCGCGGCCGGAGTCGAAGCGCCGCCAGGAGCGATCTCTGCTTCTTGCGGGGCTGGCATGGTGACCGCAGGGAGAACCCGCGCACTGCCTCCATTTGCACGCCGCTCGGCCTCGAGCTTCTCCAAGAGAAGCACGCGCCGCGCTTCGTTTGTACTCGATGTCCTGCCATCGCCGCGCGCGGCGTCCAGGGGTACGCGGCCGCCGTGCGCCGCACCGTCAGAGGCGCTTTCGCGTGCTCCTAACACGTCATAACCTCGTGTTGCGCCGCCCAGTTCAGCGTTCACAGCATCCTTGGAAGGTTCGTAAGGCACGTCTGAAAGTCGAGCAAGGAGAGTGGGTGGGGAGTCCAATTCAGACGCGAACGCTGTATTGGGAGCATTCGTTGTTGCTGTGGCAGGGCCTGGAACAGGAGCTGGGACCGCCGCGTTGCCGAGATGATTGTGTGCCGAGGAGGCTTGGTTATGTTCGCGCGACGAGCGCTGCAATCTCTCAGCGGCACCTTTGATGGAAAGAGAAAGTAAAGGTCGCGAGGGAGTCGATTGGGTTCCGCGCGCGGGAAGAGCTGGCGGAGACTCGCGAAAGTCTATTGGATCAACCTCGGCTCTAACGGAGGCCACAGCGGGAATATCTGGTGTTCTGGGGCTCAGATCTTCGTGAACCCGACTTGGACTCCGTGTGCGAGTCCGCGATGCAGGTGCCGAGGGTGCGCCGAGGCTATCCGCGGGATGTTGAGCGGTTGAAAGAACTTGCAGATGCGTAGAACGAGGAGTACGATGTTGCTCTGGATGTGAACGCATGCTGTGATCCATACTCGTCCGTGCGCGCTGTTTCCCTTTGTCCGGGTGACCAGTGTGTCCCGATACTCGATGATTTCGATGAGGTGGTGGTGAAGGAGGTGTTGAAACTCGGCGCGGTGACACGCTCTCTCGGTGCCACAGGTCGCGCGGCGACTCATCCGGAGAACGGTTGCGACGACGCGGTGAAAAACGATATGGATGGGACGTTGCAGCCGTTGGAGGCGGTGTGTGAGCCTCTCTATGAGATGTCAAAGGCTCTTCGGGCTCCTCTACTTCCCATCGACGGCTGCTCTCGTGTGTAGAAGGACCAGGCAAACCCTCGGGGATGTCATACTAGCTTTGCTTAGCCTCATTCATGGAGAGAGAGATCGAATGCGTACTTGTACTGCTTCATCGTAACGCGCTAACTCCTTGTACGGTGAGCGCATGAACGAGTATACCTCTGTAATTTGTTGGTTGACGTTTGATCAGGAGTATGAGCTATGCCTACCATGCGCAAAGTGCTCTGAATTGACATAACGGCCTCCAGGCGAGTATGGCTTGTCCATGTCGAGAAATTCGGCGATGAGTTTGACAGCGCTCTCAGCGCGTATGTCGATTGACTTCATGAGGGACAACACGAATGTCACTAAGAACTGAGAAGATAGGTTTAGCATCGTCGCCATCACGGTAGGCTTTCGACGTACCTCGACATCCAGGTTCGGCCATACCTGCAATTCGCGCCGAAGAAATATTGTCGCCTTGCTGATCATCTCAGGCGAAGTAGTAAACTGAGCAGGCGTTGGGTACGGGCGATAGCGCGTGTGCATGTTTGACGCAACATGCTTTACGTTTGCTACCGCTCGACATCACCTTAGGAATGCACTTATGAGGGAAACCAGCGCACCTTCGCGTACAAGTCATGGGCATAAATCCAGCGACGACGTGCAATCGCCTGTTCAAGGACGTCCGCCTCTTCAGATTCTGTTCCTATGGTACCCCGACGTCCCCAAACACGGTCACGACGCGGTATGCGCGCTCGTCGAGTGCCATTTCGCTCCTCGCGCGCCTGAGGACGCGGAGATGTAGGAAGCGCAGGGAGATAATGCTTAGAATAATCATTATTTGAGCGTATATGGTGTATCACATAATCTCCGAGGCTCTGCGCGCAGAGAGGGCATTTCCTCGACTGATCTATACGACCAGTCAGCCCGTGGCTTATTAAGCAGATATCTTACTCGACGTACCAGCCCACACCATAAGACACTCGAAACAGAACTCGTGGGAGCAGATGGGTATGACAGTGCGGTCAACATAGGCTTGTAGGCATATCGTGCAATGATCTTCCTCGGGTTCCATGTCGTACGCATCCACATCTATCACCATTTCATCCTCCTCAAGCTTGACGGGTATCAGGCCTTCGTCCAGATCATGCTCGAGCTTCGCGCGTTTCGCAGTAATTTGGACAGGACTTCCATCCAAAGACATGAGATAGTAATAGCCAGATAAATGGATCGTGGGGTTGCTGTCAAGTGAGTGCCAGTATAAGTGTGGTGGTGGAAGCAGTCAAAGCACCGTGACTAGCGGAGGCAGCGCCGCGCGCCACGCGAGTTCCCGTCGCGTATGATGAAACTGAGTTGTCTTCAACCCACCATCATGTCGGCAGATCTGGAAAGCATCGAGCTCGACTCGCTCAATAACTTGACTATTGCTAGCTCTCCACCAGGTTCCCTGGCATCTTTGACCCGCTCTAAACCTCCGCCAAACATCGATCGCCTACCCGTTGAACTTCTCTGCCGCGTCTTCTGCTGGTTGCCACACTTCGACGACGAAGATAGCGGCGTGACCCTTAACACCCGTACGCCTACCTGGGTCCCCGTCCTCCACGTCTGCTCATTGTGGCGAGTCATTGCGATGGAGTGCAAAGAGCTGTGGTCGTGTCTCCCTCTTGGGCATCCAGAGTGGACTAAGATAGCTCTACGGCTCTCGGATCCCCTCGCGATTGCTATCCGTATACCTGGAGAAGAGATATTTGCGCATTTTGACGATGACACACCCATCGAGCATCGACTCATGAAAGACGCGTTTGCTTTGGTTGTCAATCATTTGCCGCGAGTGTGGCACCTTGACGTGAAGATGTCTCGTCCCGAATCATCGGACGAGGATGACGGCGAAGCACATACAGATTATCTGCGCGCCCGCGAGATGCTCGCTCCTCTACGTAATACTCACATGGAACGACTTACCAGCTTTCATTGTGCCCGTGTTGATCTCAGAGCAGGTTCATTCTTCGATGAGAGTTGGACATCTCACGTTCGGCATTTGACTTTGACAGGTTGCACGATGCCTAAACATCTACGTCTATTCCATCTTCCGCTCGTCAGCTTGAGTATCAATCTGCCATACTATCATGACGGATTTGCGGAGTGGCTTGTCTTCCTCGCATCGTTGCCGGAATCGCTAGAGAGACTCACTGTCTGGGACGCTCTGAAGCCGTCTCACCTAGACGAAGTTCTAGACGATCGAGCACCGTCCTGGGATCGTTGTATAAAGCTTCCCCGTCTCAAAGAGTTAGTCCTCATGAGATCTCCCTTCCTCACGGGATATTACCTGCGGTACTTTGACATACCGCACACGGCTCAACTCTTACTACTGTGGTGGGCGGCGGATTATGACGTTCCCGGAGCTATCTTCCCGGAGTATGCCGCCACTGCGAGCTGGCCCATGATAGACGATTGGGGCGAGCTGACTGAGACGCTGGACCCTGGCATAAGAATTTATTGGCTGAGCGCACATATGTGCAAAGCGGTTTTGACTTATGCATACGGAGTCGTTACCGGTACACAGCACGATGCCTTCGACCCCATTGCTTATACACTCGGCCGAGTCTATGAAAAGGACGAGCAATATACTTTGACGATGCATGGAATCGGATGGGCCCCATCATCCTCGACACTTGTAGCAGTATGGGCTGAAGGACCACAGGCGATGTATCAGGATGTGTTTGGAGTCACCTCCATCAGTGACTACGCAGAATGGCCGTCGATCCTCGATGTTATGAGAGCACATGGAGCACAGAAGGGCCACGCCCATACGTATCTTGTGCCGGCGGTATTCTCGTGCGTGTTCGAGGAGAGCTCCTTTGAACGTATGAAAGAAGCGAAGCTACCTACTTTGACATTAGTCGCTTTGCATCGCACTGACTTCACCAGTCCCATTTTAGAGACATACTTCCTTGGGCTATTGTATCTGTTGTACAGGAGTGAGTTCGAGCGGGATCCGGTGTTCAATATAACCATCATTTTCCCTTTCGGGTTGAAGCTGTCAAAGGATCAAAGGGAGCGGATCATGCGATACAACCTTAGGGTTTCCGAGCTTATCGAGGACTACCAGTATCCAGAGTTTCAAGACGTTGATCCAAATGTGTAGTACCACGCGCGATGCACCAATGGACATATATTTTCCCACTGAGACGTCCCTTGTTCAAAGTTAAAGATGACACCCAGAACACCGAATGTGAGTCGCGACTTCTTAAACGCCTGTACCTGAGGCCGAGAGCGTTGTCTTCGGTTCTACTTGACTGTCGCTCGGGTTACAAGCTGTTACAGATGTACTTCTCCATAATATGAAACGCATAGAGAGCTTATCTGACAGCTCTCGAGTCGATATAGTTCACAGTATAAGCATCAACACCAGCGTTGTCAAAGATACATGCGTTCTTTGTCCGAATCAGGACGCCGATGAGAAATGACATACCCCGTGACTCTTCGAATCCGAGCACAACGCACTTTCGTAGTTGAAAACATCCGGTCGGGTTCCGTTGATGACAGGCAGATGTGGCCGAAACGCCCGGGGAGCGGATGATCGTGCCATGAACAAGACGATACGTATCACTACTGCGCTTATCTGTGGGGCTCAATACAGGTCTGAGTTAACGGCATATACTGCCCTTCACGATCGACAAGTAGAAACAGAGCGCCTGTTCATTTATAAGAGAAGGGCAGCCAGCTAGCCTTCCTCAGCTAGCGTATCTCTTGACAGAGGCCAGTTTAGCCAGAATGGCATACGGATGGGCTCAAGGGACAAGAGGTATGTACAGGCTGGCCATCGCATCTACTCAAGCCAGCGATGGTCTACAATCGAAGCACATGAAAGCCCATTATCTAGTACCCATCTAAATAGAGTCGTTGCGTGCATCTATCCTGACAAATGTAGAAAGAGATGCATACGCATCGCGATCTTGCGCAGAGTCAAAGACGCGACACAATCATTCAGACTCCGTCGGCAGCCCAGAAGGCACGCCGTCGTTTATAGCGGAGTCATGTGCGCGCGCCAGCATACCGTAGTCGGGAAGATATGTGTCAAAGAAGGGGACCATCTCCTTCGCACCGGGCGTAGCGCGCCAGTCACGCATGAGCTCACTCGCGATGGCGAACGAGGAGAGAACATGTACACCCGCGGCGCGCATCCGATCGTTCGCGTCGTTCGCAGTCCGGACATCAAAGGTTCCTAGTATAAGGTAGTCAGGATATATGTTGTCAATAAGAAAGAGGGACCACGGACCGCTTGCGTCCACGTTGTGCCAGACCGAATAGCCAGCCTCGAGGAGAGAAAGTGACAGAAACGTGGCGCAGACCTGACCATGTCGTATCTCAGTAAGCCTAGAGAGCCTCAAGAAGAGGATGAGATGAAGCTCACGTCGGTAGTGATGCCGGAAAGAATGACTTGGGTACGGTTGGTGGCTTTGACGGCGTTGCGGAAGTCCTCGTTGTCCCAAGCGTCGACCTCGCCCTGACGCTTGATGAACGTCGCATTCGGGTGCATGTCGACGACCTCATGAGGAATAAGTCCGTTGGGGCCTGGCCAAGAATATGAGTGTACAGCCACACAAGTATACGGAGGATGAACTGACCAGTCTCGGAACTCGACGTAAGCACGGTGGGCAGATCGAACACTTTGGCAAGTGCAGCATGAGCTATGATATCGCTCCTGAAGTGAACTTGGTCTCTGTCACGAGCGAGCAAGAACAGGCCCTCCTGCTGGTCGACGACGAGAAGCATCGCCTTGGTCTTGTCGAGCCGCTCGTAGGTGAAGCCGGACACGGCGACCGAGGACAACGAGAATGCGAGAAAGAGGGAGAGAAGGGCCGAGGTGAAGAACATCTTGCGGACTCGAGTTGGAGAATCTGAGCATGCACCATCGTCGCTTTTATAGTCGGACGCTTGAAGCCATCGAGCGACATTGACATGAGATCAGTAGGCGTTACCACATCCATGTTGTGTAATCGACTGCAACACATGAATAAGCCGAGCAGGTTTAAGAGAAGCGAATACCTACAGAAGAGTTGCGACTGCTGGTTAAATCTGGACATGACAGACTACACTGACAGGATGATCGGACATCCGTGTGGGGTTTGCGGTTTGGAATGTATGGGTTGCAAAGATGAACGCACAACATGTCCCCTTCACGCAAGTTGTACGGCGGCGAGATCTCGACGCCACAGGAGATATAGCGGGCGGGCGCGACTGCCGCTCAAGGCGCCCGGTACAGCCACCATCCCTCGCAGGCAGGAACGCGGGACGGCAGTAGGCGAGACTTCCCGCTACGGCAGCGGACGAGGCACCGATCCTGCATAGGGTAAAGAAGCAGCGGGTAGCTCTTGATGGAGAGGTAGAGAGTCTACTGCATCGTGCTGGCAGATGCAATGCGGGAATGGCAGGTACCTGGTGAGTACAGAAATGCACTAGATCTACACGGAGTTGAACGTGGCTGACGAGCTTCCCTTCGACCCATGGCTGTTTGACAGCAGAAGTTTTTATTATCATAGAAGTGAGCAGGGCACGAGCTTCGGGGCATTCATCGAGTGCCGCAAGAAGGACAGTGGTGGTCGGGAAAGAGAGTGGCACGCGCGATGCCTGCACACTCGGAGCGGCGGGCCGAAGTCCGACGTCTGCCGATTTCGACTGCCCGCGCACAGAGCAACTCTCCATCTACCACCATGTCGGACGCTGAATCCCTTTTCCCCTCTCCACCTGCTAATTCTCTATCAGAAGCAAATGTCTGTATACGCGACACATCATCCCCTCCCTACATCGATTGTCTACCCGTTGAGCTCCTGTGTCGCGTTTTCTGTTGGTTGCCACACTTCAATGACGGAGCAAGCGGCGCAACGCTTGATACCCGCACGCCTTTATGGGCACCTCTTCTTCATGTATGCTCGTCATGGCGTGCTATTGCAATGGAGTGCAAGGAACTATGGTCACGGATCCCTCTGGGTCATCCGGAATGGACCACGCTAGCTCTACGGCTCTCAGACCCCGTCGCGATCGCTCTCAGCGTTCCGGGAGAGCAGATATTCTCGCCAAATAACGATGATATTCCGTTGAATGAGAGACTACTTAAAGATGCCTTTACGTTGGTGCTTGAGCATCTGTCACGAGTTTCGTACCTTGAGCTGAAACTCGGCCGACCCGAATCATCGAACGCGGAGGATGGCGAAGCGTATACGTACTATGTACGCGCTCGCGAGATGCTCGCCCCCCTACGTCATACTCCCATGAACCGACTCACCAGTCTTCGCTGTGTTCGTGCTGATATGAGGACCGGATCGTTCTTTGAAGAGGATTGGACATCTCAAATCCGGCACTTGACCCTGGCCGGTTGTCAGATGCCCAAGAGTCTACGATTATCTCATCTACCGCTCGTGAGCTTGTCTCTATATCTGCCGTTATACGAGGATAGTTTTGCCGATTGGATCGCACTTCTTGGGACGATGAAGTCGATCGAGAAACTTCTAATTTGGGACGGGTTGAAGCCCTCTTATCTGGACGATATAATCTCCGGTTCAACATCGTCTCGAGACCGTATCAAATTTCATGATCTGAAGGAGGTGCAACTGATGAGATCGCCTTCACTCATGGGCTACTACCTGCGACACTTTGACTTGCCACTCATGGCTCAGATCGTCGTGTTATGGTGGGCAGCAGATTTCGATGTTCCGGGTGCTATGCTCCCGGACTCCTTGGCCGACGCTGAATGGCCCCTGAAAGATGACTGGGGAGACTACGAAACTTCGGTCGACCATAAGATATACCGACTAAGCGTAGATCTATGTAAAGTGCTCTTGGCCCATGTGCATGGAGTGGTGACCGACGCACAGTACAAAACTCTGTTCAGTCCCGCGACTTTCACACTTCCCCGGACCATCGAAACAGACGAGCGGAGCGATGATTGGACGATGCACGGCATTATCTGGGCTCCCCAGTCATCGGCGTTTGCGATACACTGGGTCAAGGACACGCAGCCGTTGTTCCAAGACGTGTTCGGCGTGATAGGCTCTATGGACACCTTCGCAGAATGGGCGTCGCTCATCAATGTTATGAGGGAGGGCGATGCTGATGCTCGTGATTACGCCCGAGCACATCCAGTGCCCGCATTATTCTCTTGTGTATACGAGTCGGAGTCTCTCAAACGTCTACAAGAGATGGGACGGCCATCTTTGACACTCGTCGCTTTGCAACACGTTGATTTCACGAACCCAGTTTTGTCAGTCTACTTCTATACGCTGTTTTTCTTGCTGTTTGTTTCAGATGACGAGAGGGATCCGACATTCTTCGATACCGTGATCGTATTCCCGTTCGGGTTGAAGCTATCGGACGAACAGAGACAGAAAATCATGATATACAGCATCAGGATATCTCAGTTTGTGGAGGACTATCGGTACCCAGAGTTTGAAGACGTCGATCCATATGTGTAGTACATACCATGCGCAATGACACAATGAACATATCTGATTCTCACTGTCCTTGTTCAAGCTCAAAATGACACAAGCGTTGCCACTTCTTTCAAGCCTGCAGGCTGCAAGGCCGAGATCGCTGACATCGACACATAGACTTTGACTATCGTTCGGGTAAAGACCATACTTCTCTAACATATATACAGTACCATGCGCATAGAAAGCCTACTTGACCGTTTCGAGTTCTGTAAGCATCACCACCAATACGCGCAGACGTCGTTCGTCCGATTCAGGACGCCGATGAGAACGCCAACATGGGCCGTGCTTCTTTGAATCCGAGCAAAACGAACATACTGTACGTAGTAAGTACAAAACGGTCCGGTCGGATTCCGTAGATTGACAGGCAGATGTGGTTGGGAATGATCGCGCGCTGTGGGCTCATCCGCGCAACGAACTCGAAGTCGGGGTTGAACTGGACGCCAACTCGAGGGTCCGTGAGAGTATGCATACGGAGTATGACTGTAAGCAGTGGTATAACTACAGCCGTTCTCAGAATCCTTGGGAATGCCGGCGTTTTTCGCACGCGCGAGCATCCAAGTGAGTTCTCGCCGGAAATGGAAACGGTTGCCCGATTTGGAAGGACGCGCGAAAGACGCGTCGAGCCCGTGCGCGCTGCGTCCTTCTCGCCTGCGACGACCATCGCGATAGCTGTCCGTATTGCTCAAGTACTCTTTATGTACAGAGGTTACAGACAGTATTATAGATGTAATATTGTATACAAACCAACTCTCTGAACACGCAATGAGAGTTTGTTCCCACACGAGGCCTTGCATGCCACATGCAGCACGATGGCTGCGATAGCAGTCGCCTGCGACTTGATCACCGACCTCCATCACCTGTACTTGCCATGGTCTATCAGCATATCAGCGAGGATCGCAAATGGTGTGCGATGCAGCTTTGGGAGCAGGGCTGGCCAATGGAGGACATCTGCTCGTCTCTCAAAGTCGGCCAGTCCAGTGTCTATCGCTGGCTCGGCATCCTCGAGGAATTCGGCACTGTCATCGCACCACCAGCTCGTCCTCGTGGACGTCCCAGTCTACTCAGCAGACTGATTGTCAATGATCTCGTTGACATCTTTGTCGATCCTGTCTCTGGCAGTCAGGCTTCGTATCTCGATGAGCTCCAGTTGCATCTTGCCTTGAAATTTGATCTCAACGTCTCAACTGCAACGATTGATCGTCACCTCACTGCTGCTGGGATTACTCGCAAGCTGCTCCACAAGATCGCGAAGGAGAGAAATGAAGCTGATCGTATGGCATTCCTCGCCTTCATTCACGATGGAAACTTCGACCGCGACGGTTCGCAGTTCGTCATGGTTGACAAGGTCAGTCAAGACGAACGGGATTGTTATCGCCGGTATGGCAGATCCCTGCGGGGAATGCGTGCCGACTCCATGGAACCCTTCGACCGTGGTACACGGGTATCATTGGTAGCTGGAATTGACAAGACTGGCTACATTGCGGCACGGGCCATCGAGGGGGCATTGGATGGAAAGGCCTTTTATGATTTCATAGTGGACGAAGTGGTGCGTATCTACTCTGATTGTTCCCGAAACATACTGATTACTCGGCCAGCTTCCGCAGATGAATGCATTCCCTGCAGAGCGAAGTGTCCTTATACTGGACAACTGCAATATACACCACTCCGAGATGCTCCGTGAGGTAGTAGCAGCAGCCGGTACATGTTTCCTTTGTCGTGAGGTCTTTCATGTGCTAACAATTCTATTTTGCAGGTGTTTTACTGCTTTTTCTACCTGCGTATTCACCAGACCTGAATCCCATTGAAGAGTCGTTCAGTGCGCGTAAGTACATTGCCCTTCGTTGATGATATGGGCTGACATTGTTTCAGTCAAACATTATTTACGCCGTATAGGTTTACCTGACGGGAGCAAATACGAGAAGGCGTTGGCTCTTGTCGAAGCAACTGGTCATTGTATCACACCGGAAAAAGCTGACAGTTGGTTCCGACATGCAGGTTATATTTGGTAGATTAAAAGGATGTAATATAAGTTTATCTAAATCTTGAACTCGTCCCAGACTCCACCGGTAACATCAGTAAGAAATATATGATGAGCATCCAGAATCTCCGCCCACTCGAGAGCCTCAAACTCTCCCTTTCCCTGCCATACACTGGAATCGAGAGACTCAATATGCCGATTGCCTGGTTTGTACTTGATCAATCCAAGGCGGCGCTCATCTTCATCCGAAAGACCGTAACGCTTGCAGAAGGCTGATAACGGGACACGAACTGGGCAAGGGCGAGGCTGTGAGCTCTCTGAACCAAGAGTCCGTCCAGCCTGTGAACCAGCCGACGTCGATGGACCTTCATTGGCTGGCCCGCCAGACTGTATAACATGTTGAAGCGAAGAAGCCAGATCTGGACGAAGAGCGATAAGCTGCGATGCTAGAGCGGTGGCATTGGGAGACGATGGTGCTGGCTGCAGAAGAGGCTGAAGAACTGGTGCGAGATGTGGTTGAGCGGCGAGAAGTTGTGCGGCAAGAGCGGCCGTGTCCGAAGTTGATCCTGACGATGCAACAGGCGGAGCTCTATTGCCCATGAGTGCCGCGAAGAGCATCATCATAGTGAGGTTGTTGTCGGAAGGGGCTGCAGGCGCGACATAGGCTGGTGCAGGCGCCATAGGGGTGACCGGTGCCTGCGACGCAGCCGATTTCGGATCAAGACGCTGGGGGAAGCCGAAATGTGACGGTTTGTTCGGCGGATCGTCAAGTGTTACACCCGGCTCATCCTGTTGATACTATCAGAGTGAGCCAGGCATATCTCAGAATGATACATACCTTCGCAAAGGCCCAAACTTGCAAGCGCAGCTTGGTAAGTTCCAACAAATAGCCCGCTTTGTGCTCGTAGACGCGCTTGTGCGGGAAGCGCGCATCGTTGCCGACGGGATACTTGTTTTCGAGATCCTGAAGGAACGACTTGTGGTCGTCGGTAAGTGCAGTCTATACACACGTCAGTCGTCGTCAAACTGAAAGTTTGGGCCGTATTGACTCACCAGGTTCTCACGAGCAGCCTGCGTAGCAGGCGTAGTGATCGCGGCACCGGCATTCGAGTTCGCAGATTCCCAGCTCTGAATAAAAATTAGCTACTACACACTTTGTCGACAGTAAGGAATCAAATGCGCACATGTAGTTGTGACGACGGTGGAGGCATCTCGAGGTGTACGTCACATCGCTGCTTGACCGGAAGGTCGCGCAACGATTTGATCATCGCGACGTAGCCCTGCTCCGAGAGAGCCTTCCATGGCGCGTTCTGAGGCTTCTCAAGGTGCCATTGCGTATCCGACCAGCGCACGCCACCGTGCTTGGACGTATTGACGGCCAACGCCACACGGGCCTGAAAGTCGTCCCACGACGTCAAAACCGTCATGTTGATAGGCCCGCGATGAACAACCTGAGCGGCGGTATTGCCTCTCTTCGGCACCTTCACGTGTATCCATACATTCCATTCAACCTTCTCGATCGGGACCGTCTTGCTCTCATTCGTCTGCTTCGCCTTCCTCGCCTTGCTCGGCTTCTCATCCTCGACGTTCTCACGCTTGACCACAACTTCATCGTCATCGTCAAGGGTGAGGTCAATGGTACCTGTCATGACAGTCGATACATGAAGTTCTGCATGATCAATGACGACATACCTTCGTCTTCGACCTGCTTTGACGTATTCTTCTTCCTCCTCGGAGGTCGTTTCTTTGGTGGCGCGGTTTCGGAAGACTCGGACTTCTCGGTGTTCGAACGTGCACGGCGACCGGGCCTCTTCGTCGGGGATGCGGGAGTGACGGGGGCTCTCGTAGACGCAGTTCCTTTGAGAACAGTGCCTGGAGGTACGAACGGGTTGCCTGTACATATACGTGAGCCAATTTCGCAGCATAGAGAAGTGATTACGCACCTTGGGCAGCAAGCTCGGCGAAACCTTCATTCACGTCGTCAACAAAGTCCTGCATGTCGTCTCCTCCACCCTGCATTGGTCGGGCTGGTGGCATGGGAGGGTCATTGATGTGCCAAGTGAACTGCGACATCGATGATGGGAGAACGCGCCAAAGACGACACGTACGAAGCCGCGCGCGCGATATCCGAGCCGTGACCACGAGGCACGATACGCGAAGCCACCATTCGGCGAGTAGCTCGAGCCAAAGACACTTTCACTCAATTCAAGGAGAGGAATGTATAGTATTGACTGCCTATCAGTATTTTCGATCCGATACTACATCTACACACCAGTATTCTCGCCAACCTACAGCTACTGACACAATTGTACAGGATGAGCTATTCAAAATCTCGGCCTAGCAAGGATTACAAGGGAAAGTATCATACCCCACAGCAGTATAAGGGTAGGAGTGTGGTCTGGTACAGTACAATGGTGGTCGCAGACGAGAAGAACAAGGACGCGCGCGGGCTCGACGCGTCTTTCGCGCGTCCTTCCAAATTGGGCAACCGTTTCCATTTCCGGCGAGAACTCACTTGGATGCTCGCGCGCGCGAAAAACGCCGGCATTCCCAAGGATTCTGAGAACGGCTGTAAGTTACTAAGGCCATTTCGGCAGCCCACGTTGTGTTCAGTTGAGTTGCGTTCTCCCAGCCAAAACAACGTCTACACCCCCTCGTAAGCTGCCGGCACTAGTTGATGGGGAAGGGTTTTGG
>KV424940.1:0-14088 GCA_001632445.1 Peniophora sp. CONT | reverse complement strand
GCCTGCAAGCCGCCATCATGCGCGAGGACGAGCGCAAGGCCGATCTCGCCCGCGAGCAAAGCCTGAACCAGCTGCCCTCCAAGCCGCCCGCGGACGATATCAAGGAGCTCGAGGCTCGCTTCGCTGCGCTCGACACGGTCGTGGGCGCGCAGGCGGTCAACCAAGGCTCGAGTTCGCGGTCCAACGCCTCCACAGTCGGCTCGTCGCAGGCGGGCGGCACGACCTCGTTCACCAGCAACCTCCACCAGTACATGCCTCTCCCCCGCTACAACCTCGAGGCCCAGGGTGTCGCCTCGTCGAACCCGCTCTCCGCTGCAGCTGCGATTGACGCGCAGATGCACCGCGAGATGGCGCAGACGGTCCTCCGCCAGATCGGCCCGGCCATCAACCTTCTCCACCAGACTCGCGACCGGTCGCACGCCGAGCTCGTCTCCTCGCGTGGGTTTGAGGAGCGCGCGCAGGCCGCTCGCGAGCGCGGCGAGCCTATCGAGCAGATTCAGTGCCTCGAGGAGGAGGCCATGCTTCGTCTGCAGTCGGCGAGCAGCCTCGCGCACGCCGCCGATACGCTGTACCAGCGCGTCACGTCGCTCTTGACGCAGGCGGACCACGAGCAGGCTCTCGCGGCGCAGGTCAGCTCGCTCTTCGAGGGCCACGCTGCGACACGCAGCCGTACCGATGGCGAGCTCATGGAGATGGAGTGGACTTCGGGCGCGGACGAGGAGCTCTACAAAGAGGAGGGCGATGGCGAGGAGAACGAGGTGGACGATGGCGATGTGCAGAAGGACCCGAAGGGTAAGGCTAAGGCCGAGTAGATGTTCGCTCCCGGCCTTGTAGACTCGCGCGCGCTGGTCCCGCTATATCTTGTGTATACATAGTTTGAACAACCTGTCGTATCTGTACTCTGTCGTATCTGTACTCTGCTGTATCTGCTTGCTTAAAATGAATACACGTTGCTCACGCTTATCGTACTGTGCGACGTGCACGCTTTTGGAAAGGACCGAACGCGATCGCCACAAAAAGAAGACGCGAAATCAGATAATCATGCATTTACTTCTTTACAAGGAACTAGAAACCATACATGCGACGAAAAGTATGCCGATTTACGCTATGATACATTAGCTACTTGCCAGTAAGTACGCAGAAAGCGTACCCATTGCCTTTGAATATCAGTACGCCGTCCTGTCGCGCCGCGCGAAAGGAACTCTCGCCTTGACGCCAGAGCGCGAGTTCCTGAGCATAGCCGGCGACGATCCTCCGTTTTGCATGAACATTGTCGTAGGTGGATGCTCTAGCCTGCTCCAAGAGCTCCTCGAGGTGTGTGCAATAGTTTTGAGGGAAGTCGGTGCTGCGCCGCAAGGTAGTTCGCGTGTCATGCAGTCCGTTGTAGATGGCGGCTTCGTTGCGCGCGATAGCTTCTGTGCGCTCAGTATCTGAGCGTGTGCGGTTGGCAGTCCAGCCAATGTCATCGGTATAAGTCCTGCATATGCGCATTTAGTTTGTTGAGCCTGAATACATACGTGCGGAGACCAACGCACCCGCGCTCGCCGTCAATCTCCCGCTGCCGATGCCGCTGCATCCTTGCTCGGTGCTCTTTGCTCACTCGTCGTAGCCCTGTACGTTTAGTGTAGTTGTACTGTATCTGCTTTGCTTGCAAAGTAGCTCGATGACTAGATACATAACCATCAGTCGGGGTACTGGCAGTAAGATATACAGGCGCACCGCTCATAATACGACGGCTTCTCGTCGTCGCAGTAATCGGGGTTATCGGAATCGTCAGGGACGTCTGAAGCAAAAAGGTCGGCAATGGTATTGTCATCGACAGTCACTGAGGCATCCATCGAATCCGCGCTGTAAAGATGATGATGGGCGGAGGTGAAGCTCAAGATGGTGCGCCAACGCTGAAGCGCGACCTTGGTTTCTACGCATAAGTGAAAGGACGCCGCGGCGCGTCTTCAAAACACAGACTTAAAATCATAAGAAAATAACGCAAAGACTTCAATATCCAAGACTTAATCACTTAGTACTGGGAGTATCAGCCCCAACGTGCTGAGCTATACGAGATCTGTATACCATCCCAATTGATTCCTTAATTCTGCAATCATCAATCTTGGAGTCAACTTCGATGTGTACGGGATTGTCCAGCTATATTTTTGCACAGATAGTCCAGGGTAGGCGGTAGTACCATAGAGATCACTAGAAAGTATCAAGAATGCGCATACACTGTGCTTGACCCTGCGACGTTCGCCGATCGAGGCGAAGTAGTTGCACTAGCTTCACATTCACGCAGTTTGACTACTTCATGATAAGACAGGTAGTATTGGATGGCCCTTACTGATCCAATACCAGGGATCAGTCTCAATGGGTGCATGTTGCTCGGTGAGCGGTACAAACGTACCCGTTCGAGATGGTGGGCGAACGGCAAGCCCATGCGCATGTGACCGGGCGCTCGGTTCGTTGATCTCGACGGCGCGCTTTCCTCTCGACCTCCACCACTGTACTGTCCTTCACATCCCTTAAAGTTCTTGCCCGTTCTTTACCTCTCATGTAATGGCTCAGAACCCGAGGAAACGGCGTGCGGGGAACTTCATGGAGTACACACCTGGCCAGGACAATGAGGTGCCCTCGACACCGACGGTGTCCTCCACTTCCACCGCGACCCGCGACTATAATCATGGGCTGTCACGTAAGAAAGCTGCCGCCAAGCGCCAGACGGCTCATGTGCAGCATACCGTTCTCGCTATCGGCGCCAAAGGTACCAAAACGCGCCAACGCCGAATGCATACCGAAGCCTCTGCGTCCGAAGACACAACTCCCGTCGCCTCTACGTCCGCCACTCGTGGGACTGATGGTATGCATCTACATCGGCATGTGCACATTGCGGCTGACCGAGCATCCAGAGTTAGCTGACGACACCGAACGGAACGATCCAATTGGTAGGAATACGGAGCCTGGTAAGTGGGCTTCATCTTTCGTTCAAAGCCGACGAATGGCTGATCATCTTAATTCAGTCTTCGACGACGACCCTGGCAACATAGAATGGCTAGACGAGCCCGGACCAGCAACTGAGCGACTTCGCCGCCCTCACCCTTCGATGAGACCGCATAAGCGCACTCGTCATACGCGCGTCCGTGAAGCTCTCTCTCCGCTCGGCTGTACACTGACGTATGCATATATGCATTAGAAGAACCCACTCCTTGCCCTCCTTCAAATGATGGGGCTCATTGTCGACTGCATGATCCGCCACGACGGGCTCGGAGATCGCGCTGTCGACTCAGATACTGGCCTCCCAGCATGTGACGAATGCCAGACCCCCGGCGCCGAATTGCGGTGTCGCGCTTGTCTCTATGGACGCGTTCTTTGCCAGTCGTGTATGCTGGCCGAGCACGCGCGTCTTCCCTTGCATCGTGTCGATGTACGCCGCCTCCGCAGATCCTATTGTATTGTCATTAACGTCACCTCGTAGCGTTGGAACAAATCCTACTGGGTGGAAACGAGTCTCTCCAGACTCGGCTTGCACATTCAACTCGGACACCTTGGCGGCGAGTGCAAGTATCCCAAAGAACAGGACGACCTCACTGTCATCGACGTGACCGGTATACATACCGTCACGTACAGCCTGTGCGGTTGCTACGAGGACGAGAATAACGTACTTCCTTTGACGCAACTCCTCGGGTTGAAGTGGTGGCCGGCGACCTCGGATACGCCAGGTACAGTTATGACTGACGAAGCCTGTCGACTGTTCCAAGCACAGACTCTGCAGGGGAAGGTAATGCCGTATTTTGTTAACATGTACCCTAGCTCACGTTCTTCTGCAAGGTGAACGCTTACGACTTTTGGAACGGGCTGTTGCGCATTACGGACTCTTCGGGCTTGCGCTCCGTGAAAGTATGTCGCTTGTGCATACTCGCCTTTCTCTATACATCATGCTGATAGACACCCGCTCGCGCTTAGTCTCGATACTACGAGATGCACCGCGTCACCAAGGTCTTTCGATACCACAGGGTCCTCAAACGCGCTGGCGTTGGTCACATGTCGCGTGATATGGTATTGCCGAGTACCGGCGAGATTGTGTTATCGGGCGCTGAAGTGGATACCGTTATGGACGCTGTACGCGAGGTATCTGCGGAGTCTGTCGGCACTTCGGCCTCAACAGCTGATCTATCTACGGCCTCGACGTCCGCGCCGCCACCGCCAGAGTCCGACAACGATGGACAACTCGCCGACCCACCATCTGCCGAGAATGGCGCCTCAACCGTGTTCGCGGTTCTATTCCTCGCCGCCTTGAACAGCCTGCGCGAAGAGCGACAGCGTCCACTGACCGCTGAGACTATGCGGGAATCATGTAAGTGTTGTGCACACCTGTCGGACGATAAGACGCTGAAGTGTGCATAGATTCAGTACCAGCCATCGCGCCCGGGAGCCTGGCCGTCCGCTGTCCGGCCTGTCCGGGCGAGGACAACATGACCCTTGGATGGCGAGACGCGCCACCGCGCGAAAGGTACATAACATTTGACTATGATAGTTGATGAAATTCTGCTCACCGTACCCTAGGTACAAGCATTCCTTGTACATTTCTGAGGATGCAAACTTTAAGCTCCAGCGCAAAGCCAAACCCTCTGTCCACGATGTTCCCATGGCAGACGGTGGTCTCTTCTTCGTCGAGGACGACCCTTACGCGCAGCATCTGCGAGACAATCCAAGTCAAACTGAGGTCAGCTCGTTCTTCTTCACTTCCGTCTCCCATCTCTCTGAGCTCGCGCACAGATGAAGGAGTGCCGCTCGTCTCACACGGCTGTATCTGGTGCAAACAAGTCGGGCGACGAGCGGTATGACATTAACGGCGTCGGGGCTCTACTTTGCGCTCGTCATCTCTTCTACTTTCCTTGTGCGATCGCTGACCTTCGATTCGGCGAGCGGTACGTCTGTCTTCTCATTTGCGCAGCCTACGCAGACTCACGATCGTATAGATATGTCAGTATGGACTACATTCTATTTGTTACTCTTCGTCTCTTCTTTTCGCACATTCTCTGGCTCTACTTTACTTATGATATCGCTTGTCAATTCTCGAAGAATATCGTCCGTCGTTGGGAAAAGTACGGTACCGAGTTCCGCCTGGATGCGCAGGATCGCACTGTGCGCTTTGCCGTGCCCAAGTTCCACCTTCCCGCTCACGGCGAAGATTGCAACGAAGACTACAACCTCAACTACACGCAAGGTGCCGGGCGGACATGCGGAGAAGGTATAGAGGCTGGCTGGGCGAACACGAACGGTGCAGCTCTCATGACGCGCGAAATGGGTCCGCACGCACGCCACTTCGCCCTCAACGACCTTTTGCAGTCGATTAACTGGGGGAAACTATTGTCGTTAGGTACGAGCGCGATCTGCTCTTCTTTGACGTTCGACTAACATCTTCCCTAGGAACGTGGATGGCGAAGGGACTGCGCGTTGTGACCGCGCAATACGCGTCGCAGCTGGAGAGTCTGCAGGACCTAGAGGCGCCCTTCCCCGCGGAGGTTATTCAGGCATGGCGCACAGCTCTTCGCGCTTGGGAGGACGACTTTGGCGAGTCACCGAATCCCTTCCACGAGGAAGATACGGGTATGTATACGATTGTATGCGGCGATATTCAAAGCTCACTCTTGTCAGGTCATGCGTCTACCAACGTTCGGCTCGAACTTCAAGCTGAGGAGGACGAAGATATCGCCAAGGGCAAGGTACAACGTGCCGACAAGAGCGACTCGACGTTCCTCGCTGAAGGAATCGACATCGCTGACCTTCGGTACGTATATCGGGATCAGTGCTCGTAGCTGTGTACGTGTTGCTGATCTGCACGGTAGCTGGGTCCTCAAGCGTCACATCAAGTCTCTTGGCGACTCACCCGCGCCGTCGGCGCTCAAAACCCTTCAACAAAAGCGCCATGGATATCGACACAAGGTTACAGCACTACGCGCTTTACAGCATATCTACACGCCATCACTCTTCGAGCCGCCAGCATCCGAATCTACGCCCGACGAGTCAACCTCATTCACGCTGCGCGGCGACCCGCCGTCCATATTCTTACCGGAACTTGTGGAGGCGAACGGTATACAGCCTCTCACGCACCTCACCGACAAGGTCGACGTCAAGAGCCCCTCGTCGAGCTCGCCATGCCCTGGGAGCTTGAGCAGTCCGTGCGAGACCGCGTTTGCTCGCCGACACTCATTCTGAAGGCGATCCGACTCCATATCGGCGAGTGCAGCACCGCTCTGCATGGTATGCGCCGTAGTCTCCGCGCGAAGTACGCGTTCATCAGCGTCAAACGCGTGCACATCGACGGAGTGGGTGTCGGGACTCAATCTAGTGCGGTAACGCGGGCTTGCGGGGACATCCAGCATATGACCGATAAGGTCAACCGCTTGCGCGAGAAGTACACGCGCTCGCGTAACGCTTTGCTCGTCCTCGACCCAAACGATGCCGGCGAGTGGCAGCAGGAGTTCTTGGAGATCAAGGATGGCGATCTGAGACTACCGACGAAGGACGAGACCGCGCTCGGCCAGGGCTTCCGCCGTATATCCTGGGTGTGGACGAAAACGGCGGCGGACGTAACTGACATTCCCGGCAACCTGAACGCTGACAAGTCCAAGCTCAGCGACGAGGACGTCCATGAGAGTACGTAGCGCCCACGCACCCTTCGAGCTGAATCCTCACCCGCTTTGTAGGTATGCGTGTTGAGTGGTGTGTGAACCAAGCACGCACCGACCGCTGGTACGAGGAGCGAGAGTTACTTCGGGTGGAGATGGCCCGTACGCTTACCTCGCTCCTGAACTCGGGTCGCGAATGGGAGCGGAAGCTCGGCTCTCGCCCGCTCGCTCCGAATGCAGTACAACGTGGTCTTGACGCGCGGGCGGCTCGTCAAGCTGCCATCTATCGTGGTCTGGCGCGATCCTTTTTCGACATATGGAAGCCGCTTGTCGAAGAGCTCAAGCTCACGGTCGAGTGGCCTGCGGAGCTTCTCGCATCGCCTGCTCCTGCGGACGCGGATCTCGTCGATGCCGCGGCGATACGTGCGGCGAGCGAGAGCGGTCGAGCGGACATTGCGGCTCAACCAGAGCTTCGCGCTGACCTCGAAGATGCTCAGGCAAATGAGGACGCTGCCGATGGGGAAGAGCAGGATGGGGATATCTTTGGGCAGGATGATTTCGACGAGGATGCCGAGGACGAAGATATTGCTAGGGAGGGTCCACTTGTACGTGTTCGGGGCGCAGACGACTTGTCGTAATGTATACTGTATTTTTGACTGTATCTTTAACTTTGCAATACTGAGTCCGAATGCACAATGAACCAGTCAATTTGACGTACTGGCTAATTCGTGAAGTGAAGCAAAAATGCGCCAAAAACGACTTGTACTTCAACGCGCGACTTGGTTGAAAGCTGCAAAAAAACTGGGAACTTTAATGAGACATGCGCAAGGCGGGAGTCGAACCGCTGACCTCACGCGAATTTAGAGCGCTAAGCGCACAGCGTATGAGCCGTTCCACTAACAGTTCTTGAATAAGTTGTAACTGGTAGATTTATGTTAGGCCGTCAACACAAAGGCCATCCTACAGTATTATATTACTGACGAGGCCACAGTCACTCCGTGACCTCATCTCAAAGCTCAATTGCAGAGTAATTCACACAATACACTTGCTGAGAACAGAGAGTGCACCTTTTCAAGGGGTGTAGAGCAGGAAATAAGGATTTACGGCGTGGATATAGTGGCCTAGGCGAATTACAACGTAGTAGCAGAGCAGCAGGGGCACACGAGACGAGACATCACAGAATCAAGCAATAACACCCACTCTATCATTTCAAAGGTGTGTCGTACTGTGATATGTAACAGGGGAAGTGCCGGAAAGGGAGCCCCGAAATCCGCAGGAAATAAGCGCGAACCTGTAGCCGTACGACGAAGGCAGTATTTGTCAATGTGAGCACATAGGCAGCAAGATATTCAAAAAGAGAGTACGCACCTAATTTGGCAAGCCGCCAGGTATGTCGAGGAGCGCGCAATGACCGACAGCCGAAAAAGCGCCCCAAAAAGAGGCCACAACGTGGTACGATAACCAAGACAAAGCACTGTAAGCCAGTTATATGAGAGGTTCGGGGGTAGTGATCTAATTGCGTACCGAGCATACCAGAGCACAGCGTGTAACGCTAACGGCGCGAGGGCGGGTGGATGAATTGATGGCCGAAATTGTCGCAGTGCCGTAGCGGCACAACGATGCCTGCTCGGACTCTAGTAAGCGCATAAACTACAGTAATTACTTAGCCAAATGACGTACCTGCTGCGCCTACCAGCAGAATACCGCGAAGGAAGGGCTACAGCGGATATACAGAAGGGTGCCGAAAATCGAATCGGCATTGTAACATGGTAAGTGCTTCAAAGCGAACAAAAGTAAGCTTATGAGAAGAAAGAGAAATAAGATAGGATTACGTACCGTATCTACCAACCTGCGAGGTACGCTGGGTGAAGCAGGCAGGCGGGTGCACGGATTCTCGCCAGAAAACGACGGGGCCGTACCGCGCTAGAACGGCGGCGGCGGGCACCCGGAAAGATCCATAGATAACTAAAGGAGATCAGTAAGGACATATTCTCGGAGTTATAAGTCGAGAAACACACCAGCGCAAGCGCGAGCGCGGGTGCACGGATTCGCGCCAAGAAACCGACGGGGCCGTACCGTGCTAGAACGGCGGCGGCAGGCACCCGGAAAGGTCAATATATAACTAGAGAAGATCAGTAAGGACATATACGCGGAGTTATAAGGCGAGAAACGCACCAGCGCGAGCGCGAGTGCGGGTGCACGGATTCGCGCCAGAAACCGACGGGTCCGTATCGCACTAGAATGACGGCGGCGGGCACCCAGATAAGTGAGTATATAACTAAAGGCTATTAGTAAGAGCATATGCATAGAGTTACAAGGCCAGCAACGCACTAGCTCGAGCGTGAGGGCAGGTGCACGAAATTGAGCCGGAAATTATGCTCCCGACCCAGCACCCGCGCGGTGGCGGCGCGCAGGCAAGCGGCAGTCGGAGTATGCGTATAGTACGTGTACGAGAGCCCTGTTAAGAGCCTGGGTCTGTAGAGTGGTCGGATACGGCGGTACGAAGGGTGAAGCGTGAGGGAGGGTAAGCGCCAGCGAGCTCATTGCCCACTCAATAGCGAAGCGGGTAGTGGCGGGATGCCACTAATAGGCGCGAAATGAGCTGTAGATAGAGCACCCCAAAGGGCAGAGCAGCAGCAGCACACAGAGGCGAACGGGAAGGGGGCGGGGGATGGTGACGGGGTGCAGCTAAAGTATGATGACGAGCACAGCTCTGTCTCATGCCGCCCAGCCTGCGACTTTATGACGGCGCGGCTACAGCTCGGTTTATGATCCCGCTCCGTGCCGGGGTCATAAAGTGCAGCAGCACTTGATCATATTTAGCAGGAACATACTTTCCGACAGCTAAATCCACAAGGCCATTTTGGCTATAGCTGTAGAAAAAATATTTTTTGGGCATGCACGGCCCAATCACAGCGCATTGCAAGCAATAAGTCAACCCCGCAACGCAATGCGAGCACCAAGTCGACGCAAAGCGCTCGCACTGTCGGATGGACGGACGATTTGCATACACTAGAATCTCACGTGCATCTGCTCACTCTGCCCTCGCGTAGCGCAGTGAACGGCCGCCTTTTTGTTCCGACGCGTGTGCCTTCCTGGATTTCTCTTACACACCCAATCATTGTCTCCATCGTCAATCTTTGTCATGCTCATTTCTGGTGTCCTCGCATACGCCAGCTTCTACGAGAGCAACCCCTTCTCGGACCCTATGTGGGAGGACTACGTCGCTATGACCATCTTCTATTTGGCCATTGCTGTTGCCTGCAAGAATAATGTTCTCAAGTAGTTGGCTGGCATCGGGTATGGGAAGGTTCGTAGATGCTTTCATTTCCCTTGAGTTCTAACTTGGCACTCATGATTACCTGTTCAGCTCAATTGGCTTCACTGTGCTCTGGGTAGTACAACACTACGGGCATAGAAGCGCGTCCAGCATCCACACTTACATACACAACTGCTGAAAGCGGTAAATACTCAATAAGGTACCTCCAGTTACCTGAGCCCTGCCTCTACCGAGGTCGCTGCCCCAGTCGTACATGATGGTCACTCCCCAGAGGTCAGGAATGTGGCTCGTAACTGTTGTCATGTACGTATCAGGCATACATGCACATTCTCCGTATCTCACTACCCTTTTAGCCAAATGACAGTGGATCTTCAAACGATAGCAGAGTTGAAGTCGCAGTGAAAGTTGCAAGTTGTGGAAAAACCCGGCCCCTGCAAGTGCAAGAATCCACACTGACTTTACTTGCACATGTGACTTGCAAAACTTGCAAATCACTTGCATAACTTGCAAGTCAAGTTTTCAAATTCCAGTAACTGGCATATTTGCACAACTTTTCTCACACTTTTTCAAAATTCAAATGCGAGTTGTGTAGGTGCATTATGCTCAGGGCACATGGTAATAATAATACTCTAGTGCAGTACCTACTACTTGGGTAACTTGTTGCAGAACGAAACCGCTGGGCTTTTTGGGTAAATGCTTCTCGTGATTTTCTGCATTGCCTAATCCTAACCCCTAACCTAGCCCAACCTAACCACCTAACCCTAACCAACCTAACCTGAACAAGAACATAGTCTCCAGAAGCTATAATGGCCCGCACTGACCTCTCGCGGCTAGGTTAAGCGCGCTTAACCTAGCCCCTCAAGGGTCAGGCGTGCCTTACTACTACTATCTATGGGAAGAAACACTTATATACAATAGGTAATCTCATTTACATTCAGTCAGAACAAGATGCATGCATGCTACTAGAGCTCTAAACATATTTTTGTGACTTTATAAGGTGTTGTAAAGGTAGGTATAAGATTCAATCACAATGTAACTATTATGTAAACATTTATCTGGATGGTTTAAGGTATGTGGCTGTTAGATTACATGAGGTCCCGGGTTCAATCCTGGTTTGGGCCATTTTTGAATTGAAATCTTTTGTTGTCCACTCCAATACAGCTAGTTCTACACCTCGTAGACTGTTTTATCTTAGCACTGTAGTCTATATCATTATTAATCTTACTTTTAAAGTGCTTAATAGTGCTCTAATACCCTATTTGAAACACCTATAAATGGCCAGTTGCAAGTCAAAACAGTGTGGATTCTCGCACTTGCAGTGGACACGAATTTCCACTAACTTGTTTTCACTTTCAGACCATCCTGTATAGGATAGCATGTGTGGCCTGCCTTTGCTGGACGGGTTCTCACATCTCGGGCAAATCTCTGGCAGCAATGGGAATGCCATTTTGACCGTACATGCAAACCCTCTTTTGAATCTCTATGTGAGGTATATCTCTATCGTGCATCTACCTGTGATAGCTAGAGTCTCATCATTTTTCAGCTCTGTTGGCTCATCCATCGACCTTCCCTCGCAAATAGGGGATGACGATAGTACGTGCGTTCAACTACCTCGCATGAATCTCTTCTCACGGTCATTTATAGCTGATAACCCAGAATCACTGATTACCCGACTAGCAGCAATGTTTGCGCAAGGTGTGCTTGCATCGCACGTATCGCGCGTGTCCATGATTCAAGAAAGTGCAGGTGTCGATGGATCTCAACTTGATGGATACAATGGAGACGAGGCTATGACAGATGCGGGGGCTAATGTCAATGAGAAATATGCCGACAATGAAGATGGCGGTGGTGACTCGGAAGGTGAAGAGGATTGACTTGCGTACTTGAACCGTTCATGCAGCAAGGAATAGAATCGTGCCAATTGGTGTACCGAATGAACTGTACATACTATGTCGTATCATACACACCCATTTTAGCAAGCCCGACACATTTCCTGGACTACAATTCTCGACGTGTTGCGGCGACGCGCTGCAATCAGAGCACATTAGCGCGCACAATGCTGCGCTCACACGTGAAAACACGTCATACATGCCTTGCCTCCAACACCCACCATCTCAACAGTAATGCCTCTCGTGTACCTCTACTCCCCATGATTGTATGCATAAAGCGACCGACAAATAGAAGTATGATTATCTTGCACTGGCAATGGCTAGATCTTCTCTGCCGCTTCCATCTCCCTTTCGTATGTGCGCGCATAGTACTACTTACCAGAATACCTTCCACTGCCAAAGAGTGTAGGTTCTACGTCGTCTGCATGGGTATGGTATTGACCCGCTTCAGTGGATTGTGAAGCAAGTTTGGTCGTTATCATTGTGGCCACATCCATTTCCGGTGTCATTTACATCAACACCGTGCCTGCCAGTCCTCCCACCTATTCTGAAGACACGACTCGTCTGGCTACTCGGTATGATACAGGTCTGTCAGGTACTTATCTCTGTATAGCTTGGTGGTACACTACACCTAATGTCCAGCTATCAGGTTCATGAGGCTTGCCGCGGTTTGCTTCTGCAGATGCCTCCGCCCTGTCAATCCAGCCGCGCATCTTGATCTAGCGGCCTCTAGCAATGTTGTATCCGATCACGTTTTTCGGTAGAATCAGGGTACCTTTGGGTGCCTTTTCTTATGCGCCAGCAAAAAACTGTCGCATCCTTCTCTTCTTCCCCCCACTACCACCGTGCAATGTCCCGCGACATGGATCTTAACAGCTTCTTCCCCGACTTATTCAACACAGGTGTTCCGGTTCCCGGCGATTCTCTCTCTGGTCTTCTCTTGTCCCAGGTCGATACCCCCATCTTTCCAGAAGGGGGGCCCAATGTCCCCTCGGCTCCGACGGGAACAGCAACGTCAATTGTTAGCCCATATTTTCTTTGTTCCTCCCCTTCAAAAATACTGACCGCCTTACTAGCCTGATCTTACCTTGTTCGCAGTAGGCCGTCTGACCGCTCAGCAACTGCTGGTGTCGGGAAATGTCGACTTTTGCCGCCTGATCACTGCGGTCCAACAGCTCAAGAGCGAGAACAGTGCTCTCCTGCGCGAGAAGGACAACCTTCGCATGTCTCTCGTGCGCTTTGAGGCCCAGCACAATCTATTGCAGTGAGTTGTCATCGCGTATACATCTAGATCCTAGATCGTCTCTGATCAATGTCCACTAGGTCGATTCTGGATAGGGATGTGCACCGTACCGTAACGGTTACAACCGTAGCACCTACGGGTACCTCCGGGTACGGGAGCATCCAGACCCGGACTGTAGGGTGCTTTGCGGGAGGGCAATTGGTACGGGTACGGGTACGGTACGGCCGTTACGGACCGTATACGGGCGGTGAACTGATGTCTTTGATAGGAATGGGGTGTAAGAGGTAGCCATGTGTCTATATAGTAGGACTATACTGCTTACTCATGGCTGTAATGACCTACAAGGGAGATATTCACAAAGAGCTGGGCAACAGCAACATTTTGCGTTCAGACGCGCTCACGTGAGAAATGCGTGTCGCCTCACTGCGCCAGGTGTTCCTTTGTTTAGGCCTATTCTTTACAAAGACTGCAGCCAGAACCCAATAAATATGTATAACCAAATGTACCATAATGCTCTATGGTAGAGACATGTGACTGGTGCTGACCCCTCATTGATTTTCCGACAACATTCGCTGCAGACAGCATCGACCCACACCCCTTGAAATAAGGACACGAGGGCACTGCACAGGATCAAGCAAAGATACAATAAGCAAGTCAAGTAAGACTAGAGTAGAGTAAACTGTATTGTAGGCTAAGCAGAGAGGCTGGCCTCGATTTCGGTAAGAGTTTCACGGGCCATGCGAAGATGGTGCTTGACAATCATGAGCGTGTGTATCGTGAACGCGTGTAGACTCGTCCGGCGTGACGAGTCTGCGCTAGTCGGGAGGCTGAGATCAGACGAGTGCTACAAGACACGGACGTGGATTGCAGCAGAGTAAGAAGAAAAGAGAAAGATGTTACAAGCAAGCAGCACGAGATGTATATAAGGGATCGAGGGAAGCGTGTGGGAAGATCGCGACGCGGTCATGTGAGGGACACGTCGACGCGTTGTAAGGCGGAAATGGGTGAACGAGCTTACACTCTCCCCCCCTACAAAAAATAGCGGAAAGCCGAAAC
>KV424939.1:18746-33094 GCA_001632445.1 Peniophora sp. CONT | reverse complement strand
CTGCATGAAAGCCCTATAAAAGGCGATTAAAGTGTACATACAATTTACCTATAGGTGGGGGAGGTGGGGAAAGGAATGGGAGAAGAGTCGGGGCAGGCTGGAGCTCGGGCCAGTCGCGACTCGCGAGTGTGAGCCTCAGTTCAGCTCCCGAGTCTCCTCAAGACTCCAGCCTCTCTCTCCACTCTCCCCACCTCTTACTATAAAAATTAGAGCGTTGAATTCGCCTAATTCTACGCTACAAGACAATATACATTTTATAGTATGAAATAAATGTCAGTAAAATGACCATTAAATTTATCTTTGCCTGTATTTTGCCTTTCAGGCTATATAATAGCTCATGCTGAGCGGTTTAAGGATTAAATCATGTATATTTGACTTAAATAAGTCTAATGAACAAGTATTACGAGCAATGAATGAGGGTATGGGGCTGGGTGTGTGCAGGTAAGGGAGGGATGAGGAACAGGTCAGGGAATAGATGGCTGTATAGGATCTGGAAAAGGGAGAGTGAAGGGGATGGCACAGTAAGATAGAGAGCACCTGATAGTGCTCATAAAAAAGCTTTGGAAGGAAGGGGAGGAGAGGAGGGGGTGATCCAAGCAGGGGAAATGAGCGGGAAATCGAACGAAGAATGCGCACAGTGTACGCATATTGCATGGGTGAAGAAATCCGAGTACACCATGGTGTAGAGCGGAACTAAAAGCAGGTATTACCCGCTCTACAAGGCGATAGGTCCAGCCGTTACCCGGGCGCATTTTTGGGAAGGTGGGGAGGGGGAGGAGGGGGAGGAAGTGGATGGCACTCAAGAACCAAGACGAGCGGGCAGAAACGGATGACATATTCAAGGAGTACGTACCTTAATGCCCTATTCCTCCAACTTCTAGCCCGAACGGTCCAGGGGTGCGAGCACGGTGGGGGGAGAGCTGGAGGGAGGAGAAGTGGGGAGGTGCGGGAGGCATAGAACTAGAACCGGTGTAGCTATCGCCAAGGGGATAACACCAGTCAATTCGCATTCAAAATTAGTCCTAAATGGAAGCTTTTTAGCAGAAGGTAACCGCTACAGGCCGAGGGCCAGCAGGGCAGCCAAACTGCCTGCTAGCTCCCACAATGATCGGTCTGTATCTTTTTAATGAGTGCACCTATTGACAAACGGAATACAGTGTTGGAATCGCGCTGAAAAATGCGTCAAGAAGCCCTAAAAACGGTCCGAAACGGGAGATGTCAGTGGAGGGGTGGTCGGGGGCTGGTCGGGTGCCGGGCGGGAGTGGGCGGGATTGATGGCGTGGCGGGGTGGCGGGATTGATCGCAATGCCGGAGGGTGTGAGCACGAGGCACGGGACATGCGGAAAGGCCCAAACAATGGGCAGGAATGATGGGAAGGGATAAAGAATGAGAAAAGAAACCAATGTGCTTACCAAATCAAGAGTTTCCGGCTGGTGCGAGTCAGTGACCACTTCAGTTGAGGTGGAATCAGCTTGCAAGTGCATTGGGGATTCCGAGAGCACTGCAACTGAAGCATTTGCCAACTAGGAGGGGTGATACGACTCGGTGACAATGGCTGAGTCCAGGGGTGTCTTGACACTCTCCGAGCGCGCTGCCTAAAACTCCTCTTGCTGGGTGCCAAGAACCTGCGCAGAACACCCCGACGCAGAACACCCCGACGCAGAACACCCCGACGCAGAACACCCCGACGTCCGAAGCCAAGATGGTGACCTTGGGCCCAGTGAAGGTATCGCGCACGTTGAGTGTCGGCAGCTTATCGTTAACACCAAAGCAAAGGTGCCAGCAGAAGTTCTTGATGTGGTCGTTGCGCCCAGTCGAGACCTTGTAGATGGGCGCGTACGCATGGAGGCATGAAGCAAAGAGGCGAACAGTGGGAACATGGCCTGAAGCACCTAAATAAGGTCATTGAGTGCTAAGCAACTTCGCAAGAACACGCATTCAAGAAAGACAGGTCCAGTCTCGTCGAGGAACCAAAGATTGTGCGCGTGACCAGCGTATTCTGATCTTTTGAGGTGGGGTGCGGGCCGTGCTGGTCGGTGTAGTGAGAGGGTGGGAAGTTGGGGCGGTCGAACATGCGAGAGCTGGCGGATGTGATAGCGGAACGCACCGGCGCATCGCAGCCGCACATTGACTTCAGACTCGAGCCGGGTTTCGAAACACCGCTCCGACAGCACCACTGTAAGAGAGTAAGCATCCAGAATAGAGGTCCAGAACAGCACCGCTTACCATCGGCGACATCTTATGATGCGCTAATCTCTACGAGGGCGTGCTCCAGTCTCGAGGCAGCAAGATAGGTGAGTTTCATACGCAGAGCCTAGAAATATATCAGTCGTTGGGCGAGAGCGACAGTAAGTCGGGTACACACCAAATCATCTGTGATGCTTGCGAGCCGCTGTGCGTGCTGCATATAGTACATATGCCAGTCGATTGCTCAAGCGCATTCGATGATGCCTGTGCACTAAGGGTAACGCATCAGACGAGAGTGAGTTATGTATGTGCAACAAGCACGTACCGTACGTACCGTTACATGACATTGAGACTCGTCAGCTTTTGTCCTGGTGTGCAAGTGTGAGTGCAAGGGGCGCCTTACCAGTGCGAGTGACACAGCGAGTGGGTGGCGAAAGAGGGGGTATTGACAGTGAATGCAGACCCGCTACGCGGGTGTAGTATAGCGTGAGGAGGACAGACAGTTATCCAAAACAGGCCACGTGTTAGGGTGGTCTGCGCCCCACCGCAGCTAAGCCCAACGGGGGAGCTCAAGAGGGTGGCCCAGGTCTATATCTGTACCCCACCATAGCTGAAACAGTCTACAAAGTGCAGGTAACCGCGTTTGCGGTGTACACGCGTCAAGATGTGCCGCGCTTTCTCTTGCGTTCGGAGCACATCGGTCAACACCCAACAGAGGATGTAAGACTGTACTACGCACCTTAGTAAAGTAAGAATTATGTATAGCACAGAGTTGGCACGTTGAACGCGCGAAGACGCCGCTGGTGTTGGCTGTTCTGTTCAAGCTTCAACTTCAAACGCGACTCGCGCATTCAGGAAATTTGTGCGGCTTCCATCGGAACCGTCGACGCCGTTTACAGCTCATGTAAACAACATTGAGCGTGCATCTGGTGTTGTGCTCCCACCGGGCTCACTTTCTGTAGTAGTTCCTGATTTCTTTCTGGACTCTCGAGACCCACCCATACAGTGGTCGTCCATTGCATCGATGTCGACTTCCATATTGTACAATTGAGAGGGCAGTGGGTGCATGATGCAGAGTTGACCCTTTGAAAAATCTGCGCCAAGGCCTTCGGCGCGGATTTTTTGGTCCTTTCTCTCACGGTCGTCTTGACCTGCGCGAGCTTTCGCGAAAA
Source organism: Peniophora sp. CONT (assembly GCA_001632445.1). NCBI lineage: Eukaryota > Fungi > Basidiomycota > Agaricomycetes > Russulales > Peniophoraceae > Peniophora > Peniophora sp. CONT. Next base: position 29,735 of record KV424939.1, on the reverse strand, counting down.
AAGTCAAAGGGTCTTGCCCGAGTATGCCCATACTTGTCATAGTATTGTAGAGACTAACATCAATGCATACTGGAAACTGTATACGGGAAGAACATGATGGCGGAAGGTGAGAGCAGCGGCAACTGTTGTGGTTGACCGTTCAAACCACGTGGCGCGACTCATGTTCGGTCGCGACGGCTGCTTTCTTGCAGTGACTGGGCCTCGGTGCACGACAGCTACGACACATACTGCTATACTATAAGTGTCTGCAGTACAGTCTGGGTACAGGGTTACGTAGCAGTAAGCAAAGGGAGGAGGGAAAGGACAATAGGCGCGTGGTTGATGCGTGTGGTCGGGAACAATGAGACCTGACAATCGCAAAATCCTACCGTGCAGATCCCACCTACCATACTACATAGATCTATTTACGATTATTTCACAGATGAAGACATGCAGAAGATGGATAGAGTACATGTTTCATTGATGTTTGATGTAGGATAGCAGAGGTATCTGATCACACCAAGTCCACTACCACACTAAAACAGTAAAGGCGCAGTGGCGGCATTGTGAGGATACAAGGCTGAGTTGTGGTCTAGACATCCTGACTCATGCAGGAGAAAAACTGAACACAGCAGAATAGTGCATTATCACACCACATTCTCAATCAACTAGAAATGGTATAAAGTACAGGCCATGGATTCAGACAGTAATACAGCGGGTTCACCGGATAAACTGGGGTGCTCGGCTGGTATCCTTTATGATCCTGCCCTCTCATTAAAACATTTCTTAACTATGTCGTGAGTCAAATACCACAGACGAGGCTAGGCGAAACTTGCTGGTCTCACTATAGCCAAGAATGAATAGATGGGTACTGTCCACCGAAATGCCCGGGGCGTACGGTCACATTGGATGCAGGGTCTGGGGTGGGTAGGTATCTCAGAGGAGGCAGAAATACAAATAAATGCATATATCATCGATTCTTGGCAGTAAATATGAGTTTAGGGCGTAGGGAGAAATATATTCGTACTGTCGTTCGGTGTTCCTGGTGTGGACACTTCACTCGGGTGCAATCCTCAATGTGTTTAGACACTTCTCTCATGGTGTGCCAATACCAACATCTCCATCAGATTTTATCTGCATTATGGTGGCGGCCCCACCAGTGAAACGGTGGAACGACCAGGATATGACCCCCTATTCCCGGCTCGCTCGGGCACGAAGGTGCAAACTAAGCTGCTCATTACCTGCTGAAAAAGAGCCATAAAGTCCTGCCGTCCCTGCTTGCAGACGTGCTGAGCTCATAAACGAGCCCTCCATGACCTGTATAGGTGGTATATGGGTACTTGTATACAGGCCAAATGAACCGGACAATTCAGCTGGGCCGTGGGACAGAACATCTTTTGAGCTGGAAGACTCGGCGCTGCCGGCCGATCCAGCCTACGCTTATTTGGCCTGTATATAGTACCGCTGAGCTGCCGGTACACTGCACTATTACTATATTAGGCTGCTGCCAGTACGCTACTATACACTTGCACGGCCCTCCCGGCCCACTCGGTGACCCCGCTTGCTTTTGGCTCTTTACCCCAGCTACCATGGGCCCATCCATTGGGATCCCGATCTACGACCACAGCTAAGGCTGGCAGGCTCCCGATGTACTATACTATGGTAAGGTACAGATTTGGCACATTGCTCAGAAGGTTCACTTTGTTGGCGGTGGGAGATATGAAGCAACCAACGAGTTCCTATTACAGGTGGCAGATATCATGGGACTATAGTATTATAAAGCCATCCACTTCCGCCGTGTTAGGTTGCAATGCCTGATCAGAGGCCAGAATGTTGATGGCATAGTCAGTAGTTGATCACTATAAACTTTAACACCTACACTCATAATGTCACATCCTAGATCTCATACTCATGGGAAAACAACAATCTGGCAAAAGTATTGGGATCGCGGTCCATGGATGGCGTGACGGCTCGGGCATACGAAGCATTTCTGCATCAACGTGTACATCGCTCTCCGGCCAACGAGGCTCGCCAATGGGCGTACCAGACCTAGATTCAAATAATGGAGGCTCTAGTCTTGACCAGAAAAGATGTGCGCAGGAGTGTGCACGACTTCGTTCGGGTGTCACCTTTATTTTCTCATGTCTTTGATGTCAAGCTTCCCTTTGGCAAAATTGCCCGTGAGTTGTCAGTCGCCCAATCAGCCACGGCACGCATGCTGCACCTTCACATCTATAAGGGTATAGACGAGAGGGGAGACCGTGTTGCAGTAGCCCGAAGTGTTCTTCTTGCTGCTGCTGAGGTGCTACAGGTATGGGAGCACTTTGATGATGATTGGGAGATGCCTGATACAGATGACCTGTAGGCAGTGTTGCATGTATTAGGCTCAATACTCACCGTTCTGGATGTAGATGTCTCAGACAAATATTAGAACCGGAGTTCTGACTATGTTCGTCTTGTTGGAGGCAACAATGCGACCGGCAGACAATGTGCGCTTAGCACTGCCTCTTGCCAGAGCACATGTGAAAGCAAGCTATTGGACAGTCCATCAAATGATGGCACCATTCTTATCGAGGATAAATGTAACAAGTCTGAGAGTAGCTTATAGTTGGTCCTTGTATCAAGTCGCTTGTCTCCATAAAACACTGAGAGAACCTTGAACATCCGCATCGGCACAAGTGTGACAGCAAAGCTTGAAGCACTATAGAGAAATGATGTTATGTGCACGCAAGACAAGAATTCAAAGTAGAACATAGCTATCACCAACAACAGTACATAGTCAGTGGTCGATGTCATGGTGCATGGAGAGTCAGTGGTGCATGGAGGGTCAGTTCCTAGTGGCAAACACGAATTCGTACCACTTACCATTGACATTCGTCCGCAACCACCATGACACCCCCCCTTCATATGTTCTACCAAATGTAACTGCCTTCTTTTGCCATGGAATCTGTCGCACGAGAGACACCTCTTTCTGAATCACCTGCTTCAAGTCTGCCTGATGAGCAAGGGGGTAGTCTATAGGAGAGGTATCTGCATGTTGCTCAAGAGGAAGGAAGCATATTTTGGCATTACTCTGTTCTAAACATGAATGGAGTGATCACCTTTGTGTGTCCTCTTTTCTCTCTGACAATGTGGTATAACTGACACTAATCATTAGGCTGATCTTCTCGCTGCCACAGTGGCGGTGTGCATCGTCAAGAGCTACAAATCACTTTCCCCTGACACGGTCGTTTCTGCAGACACCTTACGCGACTGGAAAGCTATTGCATGCAGCAGCCCAATAACCTACCACATAAAAGCCAGGAAAAGACTTGCTTATGCATATCCTGTTCGTCCTTCACAACAAAGCTCAGGAGGAGGAGGTGTTGATGAGCGCAGAGCAGTTGGAGTTCCTCTGGGAGCGTGTAGGACCATATGCTTTGGAGCATCCCATTGCTTTGCAATATATTGCCCATTGCCTGATAGATGTCGGACATTACGATGTTGGCCCGCTTTTCATCGGCCTTGGAAACCATGACGACTCCGTGAGAAAGATCACCGAAGCATTTGCTTGCGTGAACTCCGTCTTCGGTGTAGTGGGCTCTGTACGACTGCTGCAAACCCTATTCCATGTGTCCACCACAAATAATGAGCTCTCGCAGGCCATTACCAAGGGGATCAGCAATGAGAAAGAGTGGACGCCATACTCGACATATATCACAGTTTTGTTGAACAATTTGGCGTGTAAGACAACAACACAATGAAGAAGAATGACACAAATGTGCTCGTTGTGCTCTCAAGCTTTCGCTGGTCTCTCATCCTCTTGTGGGGCCGCATACAGGGAGGACCCCGCACAAATTTGGAAGCTAGGCATCGACAGTGGTGCCTGTTTGAAGCCAGTGAATGTGTGCCCAGTCTTCGCCTGCTTTCTCTCTCATCGACCAATCATAGCATGACGGAAGAGCTCGTTGTTATTGCCGAAGACACTAGTTTTGAGTTGGCGTACCACAATGTCTTCATCTTGCTGGAAGGTGCACGTTCCTGCGAGTAGAGAGGCAATTGGTAGAATCCTGATTCACCGTACCTCAAGCACACGACCCCAGGCCTGTGAAATTGGCCACAGCTGTTTTTCAAATGTATTGATGACCCGTCACAAGCATGCTGTGTCATTCAAATTATTTGAAGTCTTGAAAGAGTGGAATCTGTGCGCGTTGAAAGGATCGGGATCAAACTTTGCTATTCCCCTCAATATAGGACTCAATGAGGTCACTATTAGGGAGGTGGAAGATCTTACAAGCCTTGTCAACCTCTGGCTGCCACCTCAGACAGCGACCAATAGCAAGTATGGCATACAGGACTTGTCGGCCGCGGTCACACCGATGGTATGCAATGCGTCAAGCAGCTCTGCTTTGAGCAATGCTGAGGAGGGAAACACGACTGTACAACTTATAGTCGCTGCCTTTGAATCGCAAGAATGCCCGGGTAAAGGAGTACATGCCGGAGAGTGCAGTCTCTGCCATTGAAAATATTGTTGTAGTCTTATCTCGATGTTCTACTATTATGAGACTTCCCATGCATTTCTTTACCCAGGTATTTGCAATGTGCGGTTCTCTAGATTAATAATGCAATCTTTGAACACAAATTCTTCCTGACACATGCTATACGGTAGGCATATCCATCTACAATTTAATTCATGCACACACACAAACCGCTGATACCCTAACAAATGCACCTCCCAACTCTTAAGAACGAGTCAGCTCATCACCAGTGCTGCCCATGCTTACATCTATGCTCACATAGGTATGCTTCCTTCAGTGGGTGACAATGATGCACCCGTTCTTGATCTGTCCGGCGGTATGACAAAGGTGGGCTTTGACAAGCAACGGCTGAAGTTTCAAGAGTCTTATGCTGCAGAACCTTTTTGTCGCAATTGAGCGGAGCTCATTGCAATTGTCGATGTGATACTGTCAAACATCGATCTCATGCCCATCATGTTCGGTAAGTGAGCATTTGCCACTACCGGGTCCCAAACTCAACAACAATCCAGCCGTAAGCACAGATGCTGATGGGCACATTGCATGGGTTCATTCGTGTCACATCTGCTGTACTTCCAGATCTCAACACAACCAGAAAGAATGTGTATTCTGGGAAGATATATCATCACTGCCATACGTCAGTACGTACCACATCTCATACTCTATCGAGCAATTGAGTGAACCCTGGCATGGATTCCTTGGCCGCATAGTAAGCTCCCGTCTTGACAATGTCGGGTAGTACTTAAACACACCCATTCCTGCAGATTCCCTGTAAGTCATTTTCTGTTGATTTGTAGCTCTTCACCGCTAATGGAGAACCATGCAGGTTCTGGATTGAACGGTGTTGAGCATTGGTGGAAGACCCACAGTAGAACAGATTGCAGGCCATAACATCTTGTGCATTTTGTGCTGTGTGAAAGCCAGTACATGAAAGCCCCATACCCCAGAAGGACAGCCTAAGGCAGCCGGAATTGAGCAAGCTAGAGAGGGTGAGCAAAATTGACAGGCAGGAGGAGCAGGTACCTGTAGCATAAGCATACTTAAAGAACTCCAGTGACACTTCAAACAGTCCGGTACATGCAGAATAGAGTGTTCCAGAGAGGGAAAGCTGTCTCAGAGACAGGAGGAGAACATACCTGTAGCTCCAGAACCAGATCAGCTATCCGCAAGCGGTTTGGACTTACCTCTTCTAATACATGTAGAATGCTCCTAAACCCAAACACATACTGATCCAACAAGTGGTAGACCGGCTAGGTGTAGGGGCCCAAAAAGGCAGCCCATCAGCAGAATGGCCCTGGAGGGGCCAGGAATCACTAGATCAGAGGCACAATTGAATATAATAGTACATCACAACTGTATACCGGTACTACAGAAGACCCCATGGGTAGCAGGGCAATGGGAAGGGAGAGAGGGAGGGAGCCATGAAGGGAGGAGGCAGGAGAGCAACATGAGAGATTGATGACATTAATGGGAGATGTCAGGCCCAACAAGCTGGTTAGCTAACAGTGATGGGACCCATATGATGGCTGCATTAGTGCCTAAAATGACTATACTAACAAGCTTTATGATAAATCAAAATAATCAATTAACCATAGGGCCACTAACAATGGAATATTAGTGCTTTGTGGTCAGCCTAGTTGCAGTGATCATGGTTGCCCTGTTTAAACAGCTAGAATATTAGTTGAATAACAACTACAGCCCTCCAGCAACTTCTTATTCAAGCTACTGTGGTAGACACTCAGGGCATGGATCAGGTGTTTTTCAAACATATTCGAGACTCTGATGCTGCTGTGGACAACAAAGTGTCCAAGGCTCTTGCTGAGAATAAGCTACATCTGTGTTGGAGTCAACGAGAGGATGGAGTTATCATTTCCAGATCGGCCCTCTATGTGCCCCGCAATGACGTACTACACGCGAATATTCTTAAAGCACACCATAACACACGAATGGCTGGTCATCCCGGAGAAATGAAGATGTTCAATCTAATCTGCACGAGTTACTTTTGGCCATGATTTCGACACAACATTAAACACTAGGTCAAGTCGTGCTCAGTCTGCCAAACGGTGAAGATTGATTGTCAACCACGCCACACTCCACTGTATCTTCATGATCCATCTTCCGCTTCTTTCAAAGTTATTGGTGTTGACTTTGTTGGCCTGTTGCCCGAGTCCAAAGAGAAGAACATGATCTGTATCATTACCAACTATCTCACAAAGTTCGTTATGTACACTACATGTACCAGTACCATCAACTCCAAGGAGCTGGCACATCTATATGGGATCTTTGGCATGCCTCGTCGCATCATATCAGATTGAGGATTTGTGTTTGTGTCTGAGTTTACTCGTAAACTCATGAAAATTCACAGTTTCAAGGGCAATCCATCCACAGCCTATCACCCTCAAACCGATGGTCAGACCGAACTCCAGAACCAAGAACTGGAGGCATACCTACAAATAAGGGTAACTTACCACCAGGATGATTGGGTTAGATGGCTACCTGATGCTCAGTTTTGGTATAACAACTTGGTACATTCTGCTACGGGTCAGTCCCCTATCAAAGCCCTTACGGGTCGAGAAACGTACAACAGATACAACCCACATGTTCAAACCAATATGCCGAATCTGGAAGTGCTCATGGAACAGCGCAGCCGTGTGCATGAGGAGGTTAGCACTGTCCTAGCAGTGACTCATGAAGGAGCAGTATGGCAAACATGTCACTAAAGAACGCCCATATGTGATTGGCGCACATGTTTAGTTCAGCGCTAAGAACCTTAAGTCAGAAAGGCCTATGAAGAAGTTAGACACACTCCATTATGGTCTGTTCAAGATCCTTAAAAAGATCGGACCATCCGCATACAAACTCCAGATACCACCAGTTTGGAAACAACACGGAGTTCATGATGTCTTCAATGAAACACTTCTTACACCTTTCATCGGCTCTGCTTTTCCCAACCAAGTTGATGTCAAACCGGTGCTTCCCTTTACTGTCAATCGTGATGAAGAAGAATAGGAGAAGTACAAGGTTGCATCAATCCTGGATTCCCGTAAGTGTCGGCGTACAGTTCAGTACCTCACCAAATGGGTTGGTTACTCCTACCTCTGGAATCTGTGGGAAGATTGGGATGACCTAGAGAATGCAAGGGCTAAAATACTCGATTTCCATACTCGTCACCTAAATAAGCCCAAGCACCCTTTGCTTCAAAGTCCTCGCTCTCAACCTAATAGACGTAGATGTTAATGAGGACATTAAGCCTGGAGAGGGGGGAATGTCAGGAACTTTTCTTTTATTTTCACTTTTCGACTTGTATATGCTTTTATATGACTGTGTATCTCATGTGACCGTGTTCGTCTTGTGATCTTGGACCTTGGACTTGCTGATATCGTTACAATTACATACAATATAGGTTTTCCATCCCCTACCGTATGTTCATTATCTCACGACACAGGTTCTCCTTGTTTTACTAAGACTCTTTACCTATGTGTCGACTAAAGACTCATTCCCCATTTGCCAGTCAACGCAACCCACTCCCTTGATCCTGTAACCCACTTTGTTGATCCTTTGGCTTGTTCATGTATATAAACCCTCATCTAAAAACCTTACACTCCCCATAACTGAGATTGTCTATTCTCCTTTCCTGTGTAATCTACACTTGCTTAACTCAGCTTGCCTGTCTATCGGTCAGACACCTCAAGTGGATGACACCTGTACTGCTGTATGTGCTGGTCCTTGTTCCATCAGTGCTACAGTAAGATTTTCAGCTGTTCATGTATTTTCTATACAAGGCTAACTATAGCCCATAGAATGTGCAGTTAATCACGTAGACATGCTCGACATTATTGTGGCCTCGCTCTTTGTCAAGAACAAGTTGATTGTGAATGGTGCTTTCTGCTGACAAGTGGGCTGTGATCCACCTTGTCACAGGCTGGTTGCAGGTCTTTCGCCAGGCCATGACCCCCATGTCTTCAGCCAACATATTGTCACTATCCATAGTAAATCTTATCTTTTTTCATGCTTCAGGACGAGCTGCGTGATGCATACAAGGCTACACCTACATTCTTGCCACGATGTCTCAAGGTAGGGCTTCTATGCGCTCATCGCAAGCTCGGTGACTACTACATGAAATTCAATGTATCACCTTACTATACTTGGGTGGCTTGGTAAGTCTTCTGTATATCTCTATGTGTCCCTCACTCATATTCTTCTAGTATTCGATCCTTATATATCATTCACCCACCGGCTTGCTCAATGACTGCAAAGACAATGCTGCAACTCTGGAGTAATGCACACCTGCAAGCAGCACCTTGAGGAGCACTACACGATAGCTATACTGGCACCCTTGGCGACATCATGTTCCACACAACGAACAACACACTCACATATGCCAATCTATTTGCTCACTACGATTCTGGAGCTACCTCACTCAATCTGACATGCGAGTTGATTGACTACTTGCTCAACTCAACTGAGGCGCTGTCAGCGACGGCTTACGGCTGCTGCGTAGACGAAGAAGAACAAGATGAGACTAGAACTATACAAGCCGGTGTATTGACCAGATCGAAGTTAGAGACAAGATAGCTATGCGAGAACGAGTCCTTATATAGTAACGGCACGTCACGAGTCACGGTAACGATAACATTGTCCCACGCTCACAAGTCGAGGAAAAGAAAAGGAAAAGGAAAAGAATATGTATAGTAGCCGGAGCGTAACAGGCGCACAAGTTGCAACTCCAACCTTTGCACTAATGAAAGTTGAACCAGTATTGTGTCCCCTGCCTCTCAATGCTGACCCCATTTAGCAAGACATCATCGAAAACCGCGGTCAGGTAGTGCCTTTTTAGCTCCGGGAAACGCGGTCATGTAATGTCCTGTAGCGTGCGCAGCAGCAGCTCCGAGGTACGATAGGCTCCGTAGGTGTAGAATGTACTTGCCTCACAAGGCTCCGAGGAGCTCAGGCTCCATGGTTTGGTTGTATACTTGCCCAGTAGGGCTCCTAGGAGCTCAGGCTCCACAGATTTTAAGGTTTAATAGATCTGCCTGGCTCCTAGGAGCTCTAGCTCTGCAGATTTAATATATGAATGCTCTGCTAGACTCCAGGGAGCCCGGGCTCTATGGTTTGGTTATATACTCGCTCTGTTTGGCTCCTGGGAGCTCTGGCTCCGCAAATATAATATGTAAATGCTCATTCAAGCTCCTGGGAGCTCCATCGGAACTTCTGGGAAGCCACTAACGGCACTAAAACGCACTAATTGTCCTAATTTTAGTGCGGTTAGGACTTAGCAGTTAGGACCTGGGCTTAAAAGCCGCGTCGATTAGTACCTTAGTGGTTTTTAGCATCTTAGGGGCTTCCCAAGAGTTCCGATGCTGGCTCCGCAGATTTAATGTTTAATTGCTCTGTATGGCTCCTGGGAGCTCTGGATTTCCAGATTTAATATATAAATGCTCTGTAGGGCTCCTGGTAGCTCTGCCTCTGCATATTTAATGTCAGATTGCTCTGTATGGCTCCTGTGAGCTCTGGCTCTGCAGATTTAATATATAAATGCCCTGTGGGTCTCCGGGGAGCTCAGGTTCCGCAGTTTTGATTTTTAATTGATCTGCATGGCTCTTAGGAGCTCTAGCTTTGCAGATTCAATATATGAATGCTCTGTTAGGCTCCAGGAAGCTCGGGCTCCATGGTCCGGTTACAAACTCGCTCTGTATGGCTCCTGGGAGCTCAGGCTCCTCAGATTTAATATATAAATGTCCTGTATGGCTCCTGGGAGATCAGGCTCCGCAGATTCAATATATAAATGTTCTGTGTGGCTCCTGGGAGCTCAGGCTCCGCAGATTTAATATATGAATGCTATGTTAGACCACAGGGAGCGCGGGCTCTACCGAATCTACATATACTTGCTTTGTCAGCCTCTGGGAAGCCCTGGCTCTGCAGATTCGATGAATATCAGCTCTTCAGAGCTCTTGAAGGTCAGGTGCTACAGCTTCAAGATATACTTATTGTATAAGACATCCGTTTACCAAAACATCATAAAAATCCACAGTCATCTTAGTGCAACAACATGGGTAATATATCTTTCCATCGTGGCTATATTTCTCGCTTCAGGGCTGCCGCTCTTTCAAATATGTGTTTTCTTGGGCTACTTGGTCTCTTGCAATGCCCCATAGGGTTGGATTTTAAAAACTGAAGCTGTGTGGGTACCCTGAAGTTCTGTCTATAAGTGGGCTTCACACATTTATCTAGTCCAGCTTTTGCGGAGCCTTGCAGGTTCAGGCTCTGCAGATATACCCATTGCCAACATTCTAGAGCTCTGTTTATAGCATATTAGGTTGGTACAAGTTTTATAATGCTCTGAGGGCTAAGGCTTTGCACATTTACCTAGTACAGGTTTTACAGTGCTCCATGGGTATAGAAATCACAGATTTAAGCTATATGAGCCTTCTGCAGCTTTATCCATAAGTAGGCTCCACATATCTGACTGGTACAGCTTCTAAAGGGCTCCATAGTC
>KV424938.1:0-14360 GCA_001632445.1 Peniophora sp. CONT | reverse complement strand
CTCCCAGCGTCGCCGCACTGCCTACGAGTCCTCCGCATAATCTGCAATAATTTGTCGAGGAATGATGATGTGGGAACGATGGGATATATGGGTGTCATATAGCTCCTGTTAGTATAGAGCACCCGTGTTTAAATATAAATATATTTAGGTGTTAAGACAGCTGGTGTTTAAAAGAAATCGGACGACTTACGGAAGAATCCTCGTGCACCCACCGATAGTCGTGCGCCCGGGGAAACTTCGTCGTGAGGTCACCGTAACATGGAACGACGCTGTACATGGGGACGAGTGGACAAAATGCTACATTGGGCCGCAGTGAAGAGACTTTACTTGCACAGGTGTCTGGGTGACAGATGTAGCGTCTCTGTGAGTGTGCGGTCTGAGTATCTCATCGCGTGTACCTAGAACTTGCCTAAAACTATCCTTTCTTTCCGTCTGCATGCGGAGTCTGCATCCAGTCGCGGACTCCTCGACATTCCTGCGAAAACACGATGCAAGGTTTAGCGATAGACAGTAAGAGCTCTAAGATTCGATATAAGTTGTGCTCGCGGCGACGAACATCGTGGGTGGAAGGAATCAAGAACGTCGGGGTGAGAACACTAGGGGCATGCTCCAACCCGGTTCGAACAACCGTGTTTCCGTCCAGGTTGAAGCATGGTCGAAAGATGGTTGGAATGCCGTTCGGTGTCCTTTGCCTTTGTTATGTGCTGACGTGTGGGCTCTGCAACTCCTCAGTGTCCCACGTGTAAGCCTGCACGAAGAGGCACAAAGGCGGACACCGGCAGTGGGGGTCGGGAACGCATACCCTTTCAAACCGGGCTCAAGCCGGGAAGCTAACCTGGACAGAGACGCGATTCTTTGAACCGGGACGGCGCTTGCCCTTAGTGGAAGCAAAGGCAGAAGCACTGCAGCGGACGCCCTCAGACGCCACGCGGCTGTTCGCCTAGTACACGGTCACGACCCCCGCGACGCGTCGCGTCTCGCGACTTGTCCTCGACCATCACAACGCGCCTCCGCAATCATGGTACACCTTCGGCTAAATGAGACCGAAGCCAATCCAAACCCCCATATAAACTTCATCACCGCACTCCCCGCTTCCACATCCGCCGAAACTGAGTCCGCGCGCCAACTCCTGCGTGCGCTCGCCGCGCAAGTCAAGCCCGTGATGAAGGCGCACGGTTTCGTAGTCAACTCGTTCGAGGAGTACGAGAACAACAAAGTATTCTGGGGAAGAAACTGGAATGCTGGAGAGACGGTTGAGCTGGTGCTCAGGAGAGCGGACGGGAGTTGGTTGCCTCATGGACATGTTATGAGTACGCTGTGTCACGAGCTTGCGCATATTCGACATATGAACCACTCGAGCGATTTTCAGAAGTTATGGAGGCAGCTGAATGCGGAGGTGCGGGGCTTACAGGCGAAGGGGTACTTTGGAGATGGGCTCTGGTCGGCGGGGACTAGGTTGAAGGATTCGCAGCGTGTGGAGGGGCTTAGCGAGGAGGCTGGCGAGTTTCCTGAATACATCGTACGTCTCATTCGTCTATTAATTATATCTCTTTCTGACCGTGAACTAGTGCGGCGGTGCACAAACTACCTCCCGACCCTCGCGTCGCCGCCGGCGACGCCAACCACGTACAGGCGCATCGTCTCGTACTGGCGCGCAGACCACTAAACGTCGCAAGGCTGGCTCGCGCGTCACTGGCGCCAACGTCTTCAACGGCTCTGGGCAAGCGCTCGATTCAGGTCCCGAAGATAAGGGCAAGGGCTTCAGGAAGCAGGCAGGCAGCAAACGCGCGCGAGAAGAGCGTGCAGCGGCGGTGGAGAAGCGATTGGCTGCGTTGGCGGGCAAAGCGAAAGGTATGTCCGGTCACTTATCACTACTTTAGTATGAACTCTCACCGGGATGTGTTGTCGTAGAAGCGCCGGCTCCCGCAGGTCCCAGCTACAACGGCAGTACGACCGAGTCCGAAACCGACGACGAAGTCGAGATCGTACCCGAGACGGACGCTGAACGCCACCGCGCGCTCGCAGACGCTAAAGACGATGGCCAAACAAAGCTGAGACCAGGAATGCTCGATGACTTTTGGGGCGATGTGGGTGGCGACGAACTCCACGACGACTTTGTCGGCCTTACGAGTGGCGCGGCGGCTTTGGTAGGCGAGCGCGAGGATACGCCTATTGCGTCCGGTTCTGGCTTGAAACCTCCAATATCTGGCTCGAAGAAGATAGTGCCAAAGAAGATAGGTCCGACTCTCAAGAAGAAGCCTGCAGCGGACCCATTCGTGTCGGACTCTGATGGCGAAGTCGAGGTCGTTTCCGGGGATACGAAGGGCAAGGGACGTGCCGCGCCCGCTTCAGAGGCACAAACCCAGACCTCCCAATCGACGAAGGATAAATCGACTCCTGCGCCTACTACCCAAACCACGCTACCCTTCGCCCCGCCGCCTGCGCCGAAAGCCGGGCCAGTATCAGGCAATATCGTACGTGACGAAGTGAAAGTGCGTCGCGCTGAAGCGATGGGTATGGCTCCCGGCGGACGTACGCTAGGCGGACCGTCGGATGGAAAGACATTGGGAGACAAGGATGGGAATGATCGGATGCCTGATAGAGCTGCTCGGCTTGCTGCTCTGGACCGGTTGCAGAAGGCTGCTCCTACACGACCGGTGGTGAAGAAGAATTTGACGGCGTCTTCTGTACCTGCGCCAGCGCCACCTCCTTCTCGCCGTAAGTCGTCCGATTTCTTTTAAACACCAGCTGTCTTAACACCTAAATATATTTATATTTAAACACGGGTGCTCTATACTAACAGGAGCTATATGGGGCATGGGCGGGGGTACAGTACGGTTAGCTTTGTTTAAATAAACATCTTGGCTTAGCGCAGATACAGCATAGCTCGACTGTACGAGTACAGCTGAGGTTATTTAAACACAGTATATTTAAACAGGCAACATTTAAATTCGTCCGAGGCGGGAGTCCACACGAGAGCTAGTGTACAGTGTTTAAACAGATTATTTAAACAAGCCAATATTTAAATGATTCAACATTTAAACAAGACCGCGCAGATTCAAGCCTACACTGCCAAATCGGTAGGGCGTACCAGACAGTACGAAGGCCAGAGGTCAGCGAGCCAAGCAGGATCACGCCGAGCAATCTCCTGAACGCAGGTCAGTGTATGTCACGAGGGGCAGTGACAAACGAAGCATACCTCCGCCTTTACGGACTCCTTCAATCCAAACTCGTGAGGCTGCATGATATCCCCCGTATACTCGGCCAGCCCAATTTCGTAGCACCTGTGAAACACGATGAGACGGGAGTTCACGTACAAAGAGACGGAGAGCACTAACGATATCGACTTCTTGAAGATGAAACCACTGCTTCTGATACTGTTTTTGGGAACCGTCACGTTTGCCGCCGGTGCCGCCCGAGTATCAGCTTGTGCCGAGGACATCGGCTCTGCATTCTCCACGGAATCTGGCCCATCGCGCGCTGTGGTACGCTTAGCGCGCTTACTAGCACGCCCAGTACCCACTAATGTGTTTTTATCATCAGCGGCCGCTGCTGGTGTATCCTGAGGTGCCGTGCTCGAGATCTTGCGCTTGCGCGTCCGCTTGGCACGAGGTGGTTCCGGAACCTTGGGAGGCGGTAGCACGATAGGTGTCTCCGATCGCACCCGACTCTGACCATCTGACAACGGAATGTCACTGCGGGCGGCGTTGGGAAGTGTGGCTTCTTGGGATGGTGGACTGGTAGGTAGTGGCGTGGGAGGGTCCAGACACGGCTGCGATAGTGGCGAAGATGGTGGCGACAAAGCAGGGGAGCCAGGTGCGGGTGCGGGTGCAGATGGAGGCAAGGCCAGTGACGATGCAGAAGCTGTGCCAGATTGGATAGGGGGGCTTTCATCCGGCTGAGCGGGGACAGGGTCGAGCGGGAAAGTTGTTGGCGATGGCGATGCGACAGGTGGAATAAAAAAGCGGAAAGGATTGGTTGACGACCAGGAGCACAGTTTACCGAGTGCGTCGACGAGAGGGAACAGATGGGTGTAGTTGTTGATCTCGTCCTTCGAAAAGGTAAGGAAATCGAAGGCTTTGACGTCGTAGAACTTCTCGGGATGCGCAGCAACGTCGTCCCACGGGAGGGGTTCGCCTTCCATATCGGAGTTGACGCGAGAGTACGACCAAACTTCTTCCAGGTAAGCGACTACGATGGCCGCCAAGGCAGATACGGGTGCGTCGGGTGCATCAACCTCGGGAAAGACAGGTACACCATCTTCGTTCCGAGGGATGGCGATATGCGTGTCTGAGGGCGATGACGAAGGAGTCTTTGAGTCTTCGACAATATCAGAAAGGTTCAGTTAGACAGGCCAACTGAAAGGACTCACGAGGAAGGACAGACTCGGCGTGCTGGCGCCAGGCTCGGGTAAAGGTCTTGTATGCGGGTTTGGCAGTCTCGTCGTCCAAAAACAACGCAGACTCTGGTAACCCACCTTCAACACTATACACGGTGCATAAGTGGGCAGTTATCAGTGCTCGAACAGATGGACAGACCTAAAGAGCTTGACTGTGCCATCAGGCTGACGATAAGAGAACTGCATAAAGACTGCCATGCCTCCGAAACGTGGGTCACGACAGATCCTCGTAAGCTGGCTGGCAAAGTTATCGCGCAATACCATGCGGTTTCTGTTACTGGAAGTCAGTACACCATGCAAATCGTAGGTCGCAGAGACTTACTGGTCAATGTTGCCCTCCTCATCCCGCGCGCGCTGCTCCCACTCGCTCCTTGCATCACCATCCAAACCATCCCAGGCAACTTTCAACACGTGCTGATAGTTCCCCACCCCACCCGCCACACGCTGCTCGTTGAGAGCTGCCTTGTTCTCTGCTTCGTAGAGATGCCTTCCAGTGAGAGGTGGAAGTAGCAGCTTGACGAAGCCATCGTCCACCGGCGGAAGAGCCTGCGAAGACGGATCACCCGTAGACGATAGGCCCAATCGGTAGCTTTTCTTGAGTACATTGTTGTAGTGGTTGCGGAACATGTTCGAGATGGACTGGAGAGGTATAATGAGCCGTGACGTCCATTAAGGTGTATCGAGCAACAAGAACACACCTTTGTGAAGCCCTTCGGGTCTTCGTCGGCGTTAGACCTGATCTCCGGCATGTTCAAGATGCCTTTAACCTTGCCATCAACCCATCCGGAGACCGTACCAAAGCCTTTGAAGGTAGAGTCGACCTCGCGTACGTGGTCGGCAAAGTCGCCATCAACAATTGCGCGAACGAGCGAAACCTGGCTTGGCGAGAGCTTAGTGCTCTTCGCACCGCGAGCCTTCTTCTCGAGCGTAGTGTTTTCGTCAGAGCCAGCCATGGGGCAGTGGTGCAGAAAGTAGGTGAAAGGTGAACAGTCCGCGAAAGCCCTTGGTTTATAACATACTGAAGCTGTGGACAAACACGCCCGAACCTCAGAACAATGCAGAGCTCCGTGAGCCACAGCAGATGAATTTTGCATTCTAACTGCGAAGTTGGACCATGTTGCCAGGTCCACGGTGTATCAATGGGATGCGCTATGGACATTATTATCTTTGGACAAAGCACGGTTGCGCGTAAATACCTGTGAGCGGTCAGGATTGGGACAGACTTGAGTCATAGTCTAAATGCACATACTGTTACATATGTAGCCCTTTCGAGGTAGTCTTATTAGTAGTATAGAGTGCACCATTCACTGATGATGGTGATGGTGCATGGCAAGAATGGGGGCGCATCGCATCGACGCGGCGTCAACTTGAAGCGCGCGCGTCGACATTGTCACGCGTCAGCCAATCTCTCCTGCCCCCTGCGTCCATCTACTAGAGGACCACACGTACACGGTCCGAGCTCGACTTGGACACTACACATTGCTGCCAGTGGCTTCGAACCACCGTGATAACCATGAAACAATAGCCAAGTACCTCCGGTGGACAGTCCCATGTGGGATAATGTTGCACGCCTTAAAGCGCGCGATCACCAGCCCCACCGACCTGCACTACTCTCCACTGTCCTGCGCGTGCTTCTCATTTCTGCATGTCTGGTCAAAACCCTCTTCAAGGCTGGTCGAAAGACCATCAAGATCTTCTTCGTGACTTCATACGCGCTTTTGCTGGTCCTCAACCGACGTATACTGGCCTGCATCCTGTATGCCAGGGTGCCGTTGCCACTGTCAATCTATGCTGGAAGCACAACAACGGGAATGCTGGGAGGTTTCAGGTTGTCGTATGTCCCCATTCGGCTTCCTTTTCATTCGTAGTACTAACAATTATCTCCCAGTGCAAGCAGCACCGACCCGGTCATATTCACTTCCTGACCGAGCCGCTCAGTCGCATAGAGCTGCAGAGCATCGTCAACTTGCGTTCTGTGATTCAGCGACGCTCAGCTCCTGGTCCTATACCTTTGCGCCTACCTACAGTTCGCACATCGCAATCGAACTCTTCTCTCCGGTCGAACAGCAGTACTTCGCGCCAGCACATCCGATCTTCCTCTCCCCTTCCACCGAGCAGTCCTTTTGTCAGCGACTCGGAAGATGAAGACAACGTATTTCCGCAAGCGTCATCATCCTCGTCCATGCAGAGCAACTTCCTCTCGATCCCTCGCCGGCAGAAGTCTGCTAAAGCCGCGATACTCCGCATCGTCCTTTTCCTCGATGTAAGTCGCACTTATTTATTACCAGTGTGGTGAAGCACTCACACCATCTCAAGCACAACAAACCACCCGTAGGAGTTGAGCTTCCTTGGCCGAGCACTGCCGAGTACTTTGCCATGATAGACCACATCGAAACCCTCAGCGCCCGCCTAGATGTCCGTCAACAAACATCTGTGAAACAGTACAAGGGTGCCCTCACCAAAACAACGGTGACCGCTCTATCCAAGGGAAAGGCTACCCCATCCCTATTCATAGACGACGACTCCTGGGCTGCTGCCATCTATCTGGGAGATCTCATGGTACTCGAGCGTCCGAGTTCTGAGTGTATTGTGCTGGCGAGGCCAAGCGTACTGGCTGTGCTGATGACTCGAAACACCATTAATAACCCCTTCGACGTTACCGGTATGTTTTTTCCCCTTACATTTAGCATATGCGATGGCTGATGTAGTGATCACCAACCAGCCACGCCTTCCAAAGGCAAGCGCAAGGCGTCGGATACCTTGATGTCCGCGCGTCCTGCGAAACACTAGAATATATAATGATGGAATATCCCCAATCCCCATCGTGTAGTAGTATTTGCCTGTATTAAACTGTATCAAGCGTAAACTCAAACTGCGATGTGCGCAAAATCGGAATACATTGGGTGTGAAGTACAGCAAGCCTGAGAGTGTGTGGCTAACCAATACCAAAGTCGCCGAGCCACAGAGCATCGTACTATGCTACGCGGAGGCGTACAAGCGACGAGCTAGATTGGTAGCACGGGTAAGCCAGGAAGCCGAGCCAAGCGTCACATAAGAGTACGGAAGGACGCTGAGAAGCGAACTCCGAAGGGAGAAGGGGCAAAAGAGCGATAGATTTGTTGATCAAAACAGGGTCAGTACAGTACATATGTAAGATACCTCAAGTGTCAAAAGCCTGTACTCACAGTAGCCTACAGTTGATAGTAACCATGCTGCAATCAAGAATCATGTCTGTCAAAGTAAAGTAACACGTATAGTTAAAACCGAAAGGGTACCGACTCAGTCAGAGGCGAAGAAGTGAGTCTGAGTCTGAGTCCGAGGAATATAATTATCAAGAGAGGGGGGGAGAGTGGAGGTTTAGGATGAGTAGTAGAGATACGAGAATCATACAGAAGCACTTAAAACGAAAGGAATCGTCCGCCTGTCCAATTCTCGTAAATGTACTGCCAGGGCCAAATGGCACAGAAGCCATAATCGCGAAGCGCGGCCGAGAGGTAACGAGCTAGCAGTCAGATCGCCTCGATATCGTACCCCCAGATGCTGAAGAAGGTATTAAATTATCCTACGGAGCTCTGGAGGCCGAGTGTATTGATGCTGACGAGCACGAGGTTGAACGTTGGTGAGGTGGGCGCGAGCCACAAGCATGCTCGGCAACTGCCGGCGACTTGACGCGCGACGCGTCTACGCGCTCAAAGCCAAAAGCGATGCGCACCAGCCGGTATGCAGTACACGGCATGCGCTATGTGTCGGAAGTATGCATGGGCGCTGACGGCGTCGGCGGATAGTGCGTACGGGAGAAGGGAAAAATGTGTGTGAATGGCTTCGCACCGCTCTGAGACAATATTCCCTGCAGCTGTTGAGCCTGCACGCGTGCCGACACGGCTGGCAACACGGCTCGCTGCACAGTACGCCTGAAAGCTGTGCAATGGCAAGAGGACATCGTCGAGGCTATGTGGGGAGTGTAATGTGCTAGGCGCATCACGCTCGAGTGCCGAGAGAGCTTCGGACACGAGAGAGCTTCGGACGCGAGGAAGATTAAGAGCTCCGAGTTGACGTCTTTGAGTGATGTTGGCTGCTGAGTGCGACGGATATGATACGCTGAGCTTCGTGTTGCAGTTAAACAGGGTTCAAGTCTTGCTGTACCCAAGGATTTGTGACGCACTTTACGGCCTGTTCAAAGAGATGATGATTGACGATACGATGATGATTGACGATACAAATGCGTACATGCAAGAAGCAACCTTCAAGCAGTAGTCGGCGCGTGGTGGCAGTTGCAGGAAGCGCCTTGTCAATAAGGCCTTCGTGGACAGAATCCGCAAGCCGCGTGAAGGCGAGTTTACCTGGAGAAGGTGAACAGCCAGTCAGTAGAGGTGTGAGGGTATGCAGAGAGCACTTGTCTATAGCACATCGGCGGTGGCTCTCTGCGCTGACGTGAACATTAGAGGCAAAAAGGAAAGCACAGATCTCACCCGAGGTGAACAGCAGATAAAAACGACTGCACGCGCCGCATCCAAAGTCGCATCGTCCGACTCGTTGCAGTGTGGAGTCATACAGCTCAAAGTTGAAAGAAAAAATGTATAGGCGTCAGCACCATTGATCCCTCGACTTAACTGTGAGCTACAATTCGTCTGAAAACATATTTATAGCCACTAACGGCCGTGATCCTTCTCGTATTGGATGAGATATGTGCCTGTGCATGCAAGCTATCACACCCTTAGCAGGATAGCTTAGCTCGATCGTACACCTTCATGGCAGGGCTACCACATCCTAAGTACGCGTATATGAGCACTTCAGCATCGAACTTCGGGAGCCCGCGTCTATGGTGGTCGAGATCAAGTGGCATTACGCGCTTGGATGCCGCGCGGATTACCTTGACAGGGCCGCCAGCACCTTCGTCCTTGTCTCTCGCCACAAAGGTGCGAACTCGTGTCTTGCATCCCGAGTTTCTCGACAGACGAGCAGACTGAAGGCTACACTGCGAACATGACGGAACGCGGAAAGATCAATGTTTCCGCGTCGAATCCGCGAGCAGTCCCGTCCGGGGCCGTCCCTCTGTCAGCCCGATTGTGTCATGCATGCCGCGCGGTGCGAGCGCGTTGTTCATCGCCTTCGTGTTTGGCCCTCACCATCATGTGCTAGTCCATTCCGACCTTGCATCTGTACTTCACTACTGTTATTACTGTGATACAATCATGCTTCAATGACATACATAGCTGCCATATCCAAACTTGCTTGCAGGTACCAAAGACAAGCCGCGGCTGGAGGTTTGGGCGTGACCTGTCTATTGTTCGTTGGACGTCGAAGACCACAGCACGCGATGCGGTTCATAGGAGGTGTTGATCATGTTGCAAGCCACCACCTTTGCTTGAACTTCCCTTGGATACGACATGCCACCTCGACGTGCTACTGCTGCTGCTGCTGCGACCACTAGATCTCCCGAGAAAGGCCGCAGGTTGCCGGCAAACATTCGCGAGGACTCACCCGATTCAGACACGCCACCAACAGTCAAGGAAATCGGGGAGCATAGAACCACCAATGGGAATACGGCCTTTCTCGCTGCTACCCCTGCTGCATATATCAAACCTCCGCCTGCGAAGAGCAAGGATAGCCGGCCTTCTACATCACTCTCTCCGCCCGACCTCTCTCCGCCCGACAGTAGCCCACCACCAGATGAGACTGACACTACTGGCTCTGTCAAGGTGCGAGCACTCTGCTTGGAAATCACACAGCAGTACTCACAGGTTGTAGCCACCGAAAACAACGCGTAATAGCGGTGTTCTTGGTGATTTCGATGCACGAATGTCAGATCTCCTGGACTATCTACTTGCACACCATTGGCATGGGCTCGTTGGAACGCCATGTGCTTGTGGTTCTCTAGATACGTCGGGTGGTCATCGCATGCGCTCGGTTGGCTGTAACAACTGCCGACAATATGCCGTATCATGCGAAGTCTGCTGGCTCAAGGCTCACAAGAATGCGCCGACGCACTGGCCGCAGGTCTGGGATTATCAGGCTCGCTACTTTGTTCCTCACGATATCTGTCATCTTCGGGACGAGCACGACGTCTGTGCATCAGTGAACCTCGGCCACGGTGGCGATGCCTGTCCCCATGCTACATCAACGGTCGAGTTCACAATCGTAGACTTGAATGGTGTTCATTCAACGCGCATGCGCTTTTGTGTGTGCATCAATGCAGGTGATCGAGTGGCTCAGCTCATGAAGGCCGGCTTCTTTCCTGCGACCGTGCGCGAGCCATCGACAGTATTCTCGTTCGACGTTATGAAGGATTTTCACATGCATCATCTCGAGTCGAAGAAAGCTGCCTACGATTACATTGGAGCTATTGTTCGGCTTACCGACAATGTCTTCACTGCGGACGTTCAGGTATACATTTACTAATACCATCTATCCGTTCTATGGTCCTGATCAGCACAATAGAGCCCTTATGAGGCCTTTCATCGTGCAGCACAAGTATGGAGTGTCCTGACAGCACGTAAGCGCACCGGAGAAGGACTTGGTATCGGCCAATTCATGGCTCATCGACCTCGCGGAAACTTGCGTGTATTCTGTTCGGCTTGCCCGCAACCGGGATTTGTGCAACTACCTGGGTCCGATCGTGTCCCGCATCACCTACGGTGAGCTATACTCGACCTGATGTTGTGCTCGTACGATCACTGACAGGCGCAAAGGCATATTAACCAGATGGGATGGACGCTGGATGGCAACCACCACCTGAACAAATATGAAAAGGCTCGACGTAGTGATCCTGATAGTGTATCACTATGGAATGGCAGCGGGTACATACCACATGATCCCACCTATAGAGCGAAGATGCAAGCTGTCAATGCCGCACGAGGTCACGAGCAGGTAATCAACTTGGTAGTGCAAGTATGATACAGATCTAACATATATATTTCATCTTTAGAAGATCGATGGCGACTGCGACTATCTGAAGGCCGCTCAAAAGCAGAAGTTTGCGAAATTCAAGGGCCTTGAGGTTACAGGCGTCGTGAACTGCCAATGCGAGCACGTATTCATCTTATCTTCGGTGGACATGCATGCCGGCGAGCGGTATGTTGCTTGCGTGATCTATGGGGCGACATTACATGGCTAACATGATCACAGGACCTGCTACAGTGACTCGGCAATCGCAAATGCGATAGCCATGTACGTCCCCGAAGGATCCAACATCCCCGAGCAAGTCCTACGCGGCATTGATAACATCGCGTCATACGACATGGCATGCATCACCACTGTCAATCTGGTGAATCGATTTCGTGAGGACTATCCTGACCTTGTACCTGTTGTCGAGAAGATGCGCTGGGGTATCCCGGCTGTCCACTGTCCCAACCATAAGGAACAGTGCTGGTTCGAGTTTGGTACCGGTTATCTGGAGTGCTGGTGTCATTTCTTTGGAGAAACGGCGGAGCATTACTGGGCGGAAGCCAACCAGATCGGTAACTTCACGCGTCAGATGAATGCCGGCCACCGTCATGACGTCTTGAATGATCATCACGGTGACTGGAACTGGAAGAAGACGATACGACTTCGTACGAGTTATCTTCTTCACTTGTTATGGCCACGGCTAACCTAGATATGGTAGCTGCTCAGCTGCTTTCAGATCTGCAAACCTCGTCGGCATTATATGAGAGCAAGCGCACGGCATTCCTTAATCTGACCATTACCTATGGGAAGCAGCGCACCGATGGATGGAATGCATTGAGCCGCTCTTTCCGGCGTCACCCTGACAAGAGCTTCGAGTCTGTTTATCGCCACAAGACAAAGAAGCGTATGTATGCCCCCTGCACACATGCTTATGTCTGCTGACCATGTCGTAGTCCCATCAAAAGATGCCGTCTATCAGGCACTTGTTCAAGACGAGCTTCGTCGAGCGGAGAAGGGATTGCGCCCGATAGAGGGCCCCGTATCTGTTTCTGTCCTTGACGAGGGTCTGAAGATCCGGGATGCGCAGTACGTAGCTGGCCCTTTCATGGCATTGCCTGTGCTTACCATTCGTACAGACGGAAATGTTGCATGCGGGCGGAGGAGAAGAATCGCGACCATACGAAGAGCTACGAGAGGGAGCTGGCGTCACGACGATCGAAGCTTATTGTTCGCATCAGCAAGTGGCGCCGCCAGCAGCTCGAGATCATGCCTTGCGTCGCTCGCAAGCTGGAGGCCACTGCCGATTCGGATACGGATACTCCTGTCGAGCATGAGACTCTGTGGCTACCCTCGGATTTCGATCATGAAGAACGCACGACTCTGGGTCTTACGGAGCTCGCTTCTCACGAGAGCCGTCTCTTAGAAGGCGAATGTCACGATGCCATTGAGGCAATCAAGGCCTGCACTCGGCAACTGGATGTTATGCGGCGTTATCAGAAGGACCGAGCGCGAGGCCAAGAACAAAACTCTAGAGCCTTAACTGAGCTGTACACAGCCGAGCGTGCCCAGGAGCAACATCTTCTGCACTACGCAGAGGCACGCGCTGGTCTCATCGCCCTCGGATTCATGTCTGCAGATGATCCGGATACTGAGTTTCCAGAGCTTACTAAAGCCGACACGTACCGAAAAGCAACTGAGGATGGGCGCAATATCGGAGATTCTCGCCGCGAGGATGGGAGCTTGTGGGCGCGGGCTGGCTTGCGCACAGGTCCGTCGGCTGCTCAAATGCGGCTGGAGCAGGATTCCGAAGGGAGCTCTGATGATGGTCGGTGATTTCTTGCTTGCTGCTTACACTTGGGATCTAATCAAAGTGATGTAGGCGCTCTCACGACCGGAGCGAAGCGTAAGCGTCCCCGTAGAGGTATGTACACATAGTGTGCATGGCTGCACGATCTCTAATAGTCACGATTCAGAGCAGCCCAGTACGGCCCTTAAGGTCGCGACAAAGGCAACTCCCCAGCCGAAAGCAGGTAACAATTGCCGGGCTCGAAAACTGGTAATGGCACTGACGTACTCCCAGGCAAAAAGTCGTCCAATTCGCGATGGCTCTGGCTGCCAAAGTCGGGCGGAAAGATGTCCGAAGACGAGATGAAAGCTTGGATAGATGAAGGTCAGTACAAGCTCAACAAAATGCTCGGACGGCATTGCTAACCATCCTGAAGGCGATCGTGTTCAATGGTTTAGAGCCGAAGCGGAGATGATGCGGTTTCGAGAGCAACTTGAGAAGCGGGAGATCGAGTTCCTTCGCGTAATCGAGTCGCACACGAAGACGGGCAACGTTTGGCGTAAGTTAGCCGAGCAGCAAAAGCTTCCAGGCCAGGCAGCATACGCACGGCGACAGGCCGCGATGTGGCATCGTATGGCCGATGATGCAACTAAGAAGCTTCGAAAAGCGGGTTACGGTTTGCTGGCGGATGGGGAGGATATTGTTGGTCGCATCGAATCCCGTAGAGCGGCACAGGATCAGTACATGAAAACATATCTCGCACAATCCCGAGTTTCCGCGTAGATGTCTTGCTTCTGAATGTCACTTTTGATTACAAAGCTCTTGTGCGCGACCATGGTATAGAATAGATGTGAATACTAGCGCGAGCATCTAGTACGTGGTCTGCGGGTCTGAGGCCATGAAGGCAGAGACAAAGGGGGGGCCGTGTGGTTTCAGCGCGCGCGCGTGGTTCAAATCGGCTACACGCGCCCGACAAGCGCCGCTCGCGAGTTCCCTTCCTACTACCACCACCATCCTGTTCAATCGAGTGCTGGGGGGCTCGTAGCTCCTACGGGCTCGACTATGCTCAACACCAACCCACATTTCCGAGCTACCATCCCGAGATGGTGACGAAGCCTCCCTCACGCGCAGTGTATTCCGGACCACAGCAGCTTGCAACATGGCGACGCACACAGCAGATCCCTGCCCGGCCCTCACACCCATATATCCCATCGTTCCCACATCATCATTCCTCGACAAATTATTGCAGATTATGCGGAGGACTCGTAGGCAGTGCGGCGACGCTGGGAG
>KV424937.1:0-14471 GCA_001632445.1 Peniophora sp. CONT | reverse complement strand
CATGGCGGCGCCGGGATACGACCATGGCCCCTGTCGACTGGCGCGACGTGATGCGCGAGAGCGGACTGACCCTTCTCCTCATATAATAATCGATACACGCACCTCGCTCGCCATTGTACTCGCGCTCCACCGATCTCGCACTGACATTGTCTCTCCGACCCTCGCTGTCTTCACTCCTCGCATCTCTAGCCTCAGCCTACTCTCCCACCCAGCTAATATGTTGTCCTATACACCTTGAATATGTTGCTTAGCTGTATCCCATCTGTATGTTATATGCCGGTAATACTATAGCATGTGTAGCCCCTTGTTTCAGTATAGAAAACATGTCTTGCCCGAGAACAGTATGTGAGCGGTCTGAAAGGGCAGCTGGATAATCGCAACAGTTCGCGGAAGTGCCAGCAAAGCAAGAGGGGAAGGGGAACACAAAATCATCGCGCGCAGCAGTGCTCAAGCTCTGAACTATATATGCCGATCGCACCGGAGATGGAACAACCGCATGCAAATATATGGTGTGCCGGTCGCGGGCGCTGATCGACGCGCTCAGTGCCAAAAGGCTGCGTTGGTATCTGCTCGGCGTATATGGGCGCTGTTGGCAAGGTTCCCGGTAGAAGAGGAGGCAATTCGTTCAAGTGTCTCAGTTAGAGGTCCGAGTAGTGACGCGGGTGTCCTCAGTTGCGTTGTGCCCCTAATGAGACGCGAGGCACGTGAAGTTCAAGTCGCGTTCGCCTCGAGCCTTGGCGTGTCCGCGCTTCAACCACGCCTTGCTTCCTGCTTCATCCTCCTCGTTTACGCCCTGCACCATGTTCAAAAGTATCCTCCCTGGAAAGCGCTTGCCTGCAGATGACGAGTTTACGATGATCACTCCTGGGCCTGGGGCGTCTAACGGGAAGGAGAATCAGCGTACAGGATCTGGAGCTACCAAATCGACGCGCCAACCTCTGTTCTCTGACAAGTACCGTGGCAAGAAGAATGCCGATGCAACTCAACCTGCTGAGATGAACAATCAGTTTGACAAACTTTTGGTATGCTTTGACCTGTACTTGGAAGTCGAGTGCTTTGGACTGAGCATCGTTGTAGGACGATCTTCAGATACCTGACTACTTGCGACCGCGTCTGCTTGGTATGGAATCCACAGTCAAAGAGGCCATGCTCAAGGGCTCGCACACGCTTGTCATGCCGCAGGCGGCGGAACGTCCTGCCACCCCGCCAGCCACTCGTGGTCTTCGCCGCGTCCAGAGCGGCAGTTCCTTGAGCATCGAGTCGCCGCGGCCACAACGAGTAGCCAGCAACTTCTATCAGCAGCCGAGTATGGCGATCAGTGGCATTACTCTTGTCGAAGGGCAGCGTACGCGTGGGATGTCGATGGATCTTGCCCGGCCGAAGTCTCGTGGCGCCGGCGAGGGTCCCAAGTCGGCGAAGGATAAAGGCCCGGCGAAACTCTCGCCTGTGCAGTTTGTGAGCCAGCTTACAAGCACCTCGAGCCTTACTCTACCTGTCGAACTGGTGAAGAAACTGCGCATCATGCTTCGCAACGAACCGGCGAGGTTAGATAGTCATTTCATGAAAGTTGATGGATTATATTGACCTTAGCTTGCAGTTGGACACAAGATTTCTTGAGGTCGGGCGGCTATTCCTCTCTATTGACACGGCTCAACGAATTACTCGAAGTCGAGTGGCGGTAAGTCTTGATCGCACTGTCCGTACAGCGTCAACAGGAATTGATGTCCAACCAGCGAAGAGCAGCACGACGATCAACTTCTGCATGAAGTCCTGCGTTGTGTGAAGGCGCTCTCGACATCTTCAATTGGCTGCTTCGCTCTTCGCAGCTCTTGCCCAACGCCGTTTGTACAACTCCTTACGCTTCTATACTCGGACAAGAAGCCCGGAGAGGTTGCAACGCGGCAGCTGATCGTCGACCTGCTTCTCCTCGTCTTTGACCTGTACCCAGCGTCTTCCCTGCCGGCGGCCGGCAACTCTCCTCGTACTCGGCGCACCATGTCGGAAGTTATCATGCTTCCCCATCCGCACACGAGCATCTTCAGCCTCATGAAGGCACTGCTTCTTACCCCTGCACCCAAAGCTGCGGAGGCTCCTGAGACGGAGGTCTCTCCACACGAATTCATCGAGTCTCTCCACAAGCCGCGTATCTACAAGACGTATCTGCAAGAACTCTCCGATATCTGCCGCGACTACTTCTGGGTATTCTGTCACCCGAATAACACCATATGGGTCCTGTCCGAGGTGGACGAGGGCAAAGTTGAGAAACCTAAGGCACCCGGCGGTATGACTGGCGGTGTCGAGTTTGAAGCCATGGCGTATCTGGTAGGTCTCTTCCCGTAGTTACATGCCGTGTGACGTTGCTAACAAAAACCTGTAGACCAGCCACTTCCGCTTGCTCAACGCGGTCTCCAAGGCCGCTCAGGACCTCGGTCGTCCGCAGGACCATCCAGACTCTGCATACCAATTGCACACCGACCTCTTTCTCTCGGGACTCGAGCGGATCCTCCTGGTATGCATCGTATTTGATAGACTGTATATCTCGCCATCTAACTCGTCGCAGATTGCACGCAAGGCGTCGGCTACGTATTATCCGACTCTGCACCTCGAGATCGCACGCTACACAGCACTCGCCACCCAGACGCGGTACGAGCTTCCTTGGACCGTCAGCCGTCTGGTAGGCCCTCCTCCTGCCACTCTCGCTCGTCGTGTAGCACGACCAGCAGATGTCACCGTGAACGGCTCTGCTCCCAGTCCGCAAGGCTCGCCGACGAAGAGGACAGGCCCTGCCTCACCGGCTCTGCCCACTCCGAGGCGTGTGACACCTATGCGGTTCGACTAGACGCATACGACGTAAGTTGCCGCGCCTGATGATCACAACCTCTACGCAGGAAGACAGTTCTGTGCTGTCTGCGCCATGATTCCCGTTTGTTGTTGCGATCTGTAAACCCGAGATGTTTTCCCTTGCTTGCTATCTGTCCTGCTTTGAGACTCCGACCCATGACTGACGTCCCTGTTCCCTTACCGGATTCGTATCATCATTGTAACCTCTACGTCCGAAAGGACCTATGTACGTACGCCACATGCACATTTGAGCTGGTCTCCGTCCATACATCAAACGCAAGTCCGGAAGTGAACAGTCGCCGACTGGGACGACCAGTGAGATCGCGAAGAAGCCTGCCACCAAAGCGTGCATTTCGTCTCGAAGTTTAATATGAGTCGGTAAGCAGGTACCGGTCCTCGTGTATTGCTGTTCACTGTTTGCTGTTGCTGGCATTTGTCTCAAAGGTCTGTGTAAACTGTATACAGCTGGAAGGTTTGACCATCACGTTCAACTGTTCATGCTTCTCGCGTCAGTCCATTGGAGTTAGGCGGCAAAGTCAAATCCCAGCATCCGCGGTGAGCCTTTCGTATGCGCACGTACACATACCGACCATCAGCATGATAGACGCCATACCACCTTCCTCTTCTCAGCAAGGCTGTGTTCAACAGGGACTACCCCCGGATCGCGTGGACGGACGGCTGCCAGGGAAGTTCGAAGGCAGGGGCACAACAACTCCGGCGAGATCGACCTCGGTGGGAGTCCCTTTCTTGAGGCGACTTCTTTACGCGCCGGTATCATCCTTCGCGGACACACAAGACGTCCCCGTCAGTGCCATTCTGGTATCCCAGGAGCGGCGAGAAGGCGTGTGCGGCTGAGTGAATTGAATAGGGGTCCTTCCGCATCTCTATCCTCCGGTAGTTCGATGGGACGCGGCGCGATAAACCATCGATAGGTGGCTGATACAGATGTTTCATGAGCTACGCTTGTTCGAGAATACGGAAGATCGGGGCCCGTACTGTGGTAAGCCGAGGTGAACTGCGAGGGAAGGTCCATGCGTCTATGCGGAGTTTACCGTCCCGTGTGACGCATTGGGAAGATGAAATAATAGTTTGGACAGTACGTCAGAAGCATGTACAACTGTACTCCGTGTGTTGCTTGTCATAGTCTAATTCGATCACAAAGGGAGCGCAAAAACCACGAGCGAGAGATGTCGCGATGGTGTCATTTGCTGGATGCACCTCATGGTCGCATGGGCCATCATAGGCTCGACCGCACTTCCTAGTGGCATTGAGAGGAAGCTCATCGATCCATAAATCCCCTTCTGGCGAAAGATAGGTGGTCGATACACCAGATATGATGCACTCTGCTTCGTGGCTCGATCGGACGACATTGGTCTATCGCAGTCTCCTGAGAAGTGCGCACGCTCTCACAGAACACAGTCGGAGAGATGAACACCAGAAGGCAGACCAACACGAAACGGTCACATTGAGTGATATGTGGCGTAGAAGTTGTCGCAGCGGACGTCTTCCGCGACCCTACCGCGCGAAGCAAGCTGGCTCATAGAGAGGGCTTATGCGGCCGTGGCGGGAGCGAGTTGCCGGGCTGAGTTAGACTGCACACCCAGATCCGCTCTCCCAGCAACCATCACGACATGACCACACCAAGTTTGTCGGATGTACGGAGTTTGCATGGCGAGTCAGTCGTACTGTCTTCGTTAGCCTTGTAGCTTGTCAGCTCGGTTCGCGCAGCCCTCTGGCGACAAAGGCAAAACAATTGACAGGAAACCGACTCGATCAACGAACAAAATACAAGATAGTCATCCGGTAGACAAACAGTGCCGGTTACAGAAAGCTGCCAAACCACATTTGACATATACTCAAAGCTTGCTCTTGCCCTTGAAGTCCGCCAACGCAGTCCGCTTCGTCATCCTGCGAGCCCGTTAGATATATTGTCGCGATAAGAAATCATTCGACTTACCCAGAGTGCAGCACCGGCGTAGGTTCCTGCTTCAGCCCCTTCGTCGCCTCGCGCTCCTCAACACCAACGTAGTCCCTCTTCCCCGCACCCACATACACCTGCCTTGGCCGCCAAATCTTGACACCACCCTGCTGAAGCATCATTTGGCGCCAGTGCGCGAGCCATCCAGCGACGCGGGGCACGGCAAATAGCACAGGGAAGAAGTCCATAGGGAAGCCCATCGCGCGATAAATCAGGCCAGACCAGAAGTCGACGTTGGGAGCGAGCTTGCGCGAAGTGAAGAACTCGTCCTTGATCGCTGCGTCGTGTAACGCCATCGCCGTCTCAAGCAGCTCATCCTTGCCGGTCACGGCGAAAACTTGATCAGCCGTACGACGGATGATAAACGAGCGCGGGTCGGACGTCTTGTACACGCGGTGTCCGAAGCCGGAGAGTACTTTCTCGCGACGCTTGACGGCCTCGAGGAATGCAGGAACGTTCTCGGGCTTGCCTATGGATATGAGCATGCGAATGACGGCTTCGTTCGCGCCACCGTGTAGAGGCCCACTATATCGATCATAAGCATCGAATATGGTCCAGATGATGGTCTGGACGTACTAGAGTGAAGCGCAAGCTGCGGCAATGGCGGAGTAAGGGTCGACAAGCGAACTGCCTGTCTGCAACATCGTCGTTGCGGACGCGTTGAGTTCATGGTCGGCATGCAGAAGGAAGAGAGTATCGAGGGCTTTCTCAAGGACGGGCGAGGGACGGAAGTCTTCCTGCCCTAAGTGATCCATCATGTAGAGGAACCTGCATGACCCAGTGAGGAATGCGTATGCAATGTCCGACGACTGACACCTACTGTCCGGTATAGCTGAGTCCTGTCGGCGGGACAACGAAGTCGCGGCCTTGGCGAACGCGGTACGCCATCCTGCCATACTATCAGCGCCTGGAAGCAAATGTCTCGACAATAACATCCATACGCAGCGAGAGTTGTGGCCTTTCCAAGCAGCCTGTAGATCTGCTTATCCATGTTGGCAAGCGAAACAGTATCCCCCTTCGTGAACAGCGTTTGACCTAGGCATCTCTAAGTCAATAACATCTAAACTTGCACATAGAAAGCGCTTGCCCTGTAAGGACGGGTTCGCCTCCGAGTAATAAGAACCAAGGTAAGCGAAAGCCGATGTCAGCATAGCCATAGGGTGTGCATCGTAGCTGAATACATGGCCCAAGTCAGTCAGACGGATAGTGCAATATACAATGCAGTACAGACCGGAATGAGCGGAAGAAAGTCTCGGCGTCAGCGTGAACAGCGGAGTGGTGTAGCACCTCCGTCTCGAATAGCTGGTATTGCTCCTTACTCGGCAATTCGCCGTACAGGAGTAAGTAGGAGGTCTCGAGATGTGAAGACTTCTCTGCCAGTTGCTCGATCGGGTATCCCCTACAACACTCAACATCAGCTATGAACCATGGAACCCGGATTCGATACGGAACGGACCTGTAACGAAGTACTATTCCGCGGGTCATGAGCTTAGTCCGGACTTTGATAAAGGCGTATCTCACCTCCTGCGTCCCCATCAATGTACGTGATCGTACTCTGAATAACAGCGGTATTCAAAAATCCCTTGTCCGCGACCCGTAAACCCTTCTCAGTCTCGTTCTCCTCGCGCTCTCCTGCTTTCCGCGGCGCCTTGATCGCCTTGAATGCAGTAGCGGCAATGGTGTTATCCGCGATCCTATAACCATCCACGCCTTTATTGACCCGCTGTCACTTCAAGCGCTCGGGGGTAGAACCACGTACGGAATGGTATATGTCTTGCCGGTGCGATTGTCCCGCACGGTAAGGGTATCGGTGCTGTTACTCGTCGTCGGTTGGCCCATCCTAGCTTTGCGGGGTAGGTATATGGAAGGAGAGGTGGTGGTGGTTGAGATACAAGCTACGAGACATGCCGGAACCGGATGTAGCTGCCTCGGTAGCTTCGAGCGGGTGAGTGTTCGGCTTGAGCACGCTTTCACATGTCCGCGCGCTGCCAACTTCGCGTGTCGTCATCGCTTCGTTTCCCGAACATTTACAGTTTACAACATGCACTCCTGGCTTCCTAGTTCACCAGCCCGTAGCTCAGTAGCGAGACTCCGGGTTGCAACTCGTGTGCTACAAGTGTCGTCGTCATTGGGCGTGAATCCAAACCGATATTCTCACATTTACGCGCATCGAAATAATGGAAGTACTCACATGATCGTGGTAGCAAGTCAACTCGCCACGCGGGGCGTTTCTGCCGTCGAAAGGCAACCGCCACCATCTCCCCATACCGTCGGATTTTAAAGACTCTACGATACAAAATGGAGCCGCAAGAGAGGTATGTTATGCTACTCAATGCGGTAGTCTGTCGCTGACGGTCAGCGGTCATGACAAGCCTGACTGCCGGGCAGGAAGCGAGGTCTCACTGGTTCGCCGCGTATGGCGCTCGAGCGGCTTCACTTGGCTTGCCTCTGACTCCGGAGAGTGTGACGGTTGGCATGGACGCGAATCTCGTTGGCATCATGCGCAATGCTCTGGATACTGAGATTGAAGGCATGCGCGCGATCCTTGGTACGGCGCTCGCTACTCGCAACCGACTCTCCGTGGCGGACAACCTTCCGGCTAAGATACTCGGGCACATCTTTTTGGACCTAGCTACGATGTTACCTATGGGCCAATGTGAACCTGGGTTGAAACGGCTGGGCTGGTTGACCGTCACCCACGTCTCGCGCCGCTGGAGAAGCACCGCGATAGACTACCCCGTACTTTGGTCAAAGCTCGCCTTCGATAACAGCCAGCCATGGACGATTTTCTTGGACCGCTCACGAAATGCACCACTTACCATCCAAGGGAACTGGGAGGCATCGACCGGAGATACTTGCTTTGACTATGCCTCAGTCCACGCTCGTCGCATCCAGACACTATCGCTGGAAGATGTCGGGTCGGAATCTATCATCAAACTACATGGCATGCTTCAAGAGCCTCTCCCCGAACTTCATTCGCTATCTATACATACGAGGAAATATGATTGGTACTTTGATATCCAGCTGCCTACCGACTTCATGTCCCGCATAACACCGAACATCAAACATCTTTGCCTTACCTTTCCGCGACGTCCTATCCACTCTACAGCATCATCCCGCACTCGAACATCTTCTCCTGAAAAATATGCTACCTCCCAGAGATCCGGAAAATGAGGCAGATATAGGGCTTATAACAATGCCCCACTTGAATAATCTTCGCATCGAAGATAAAGGCCATATATGCATTGATCTCTGGGCGCTTCTTGATACACCTTCCACCGCCAAAATTACGATATTTAGCCATGAAACAAGTGACGATGTCCCGAGCATGCAGAGCATTCTTCCGCCTTTGATCAGATGCAGCCACAAGTATCTCAACGATCACGCTTTCTCTGATCTGTCGTTGAGATTTGACACCCTCTACACTGGGCGTGCCACACTCATTCTCGCACCTCCACAGCCGGCAGCGCAACAGACTGCGACCAGCGCGTCGGACTTCCCGAATCCTGCTACCTCCACGAGTTTGAACATCGAAGTCGCAGGTCTTCATCCCGGCGCATTTTTCAGGTCGCTTACAACCGCCATCCCGATGAAGCTCGTCAAAACCGTTGTCCTCGTATCGTCATTTCAAGCCGCCCAGCCTCTGAACGACGCGGATATCCGCTCTGCATTGGGCAATGCGGACTCCGTATCCGCTCTTGAGCTTCACGGCAACGTTGCGACTGCCGGTCTGCGGGCCCTGCTCTCTACCGCCTCGCATGATCAATTCCTGCCGAATTTGAAGCGCCTACATCTGCATATAGCTGATCTGGAATTACCCTGGCTGAACGGCGATGCTTCGGCTATTGACATTCTCAATCGCGCCCTCGATGCGCGCCATCATCACCACGGGCTTTTCCTTGACTCGTTATCGTTCAAGGAATGCAATATTTCGGAGTCATCTGTGGCACATTTGAGGGAAGAAGGACGCTGGGGTGGACAGACGCGGGTGGAGGTAGACTGATGACGTTTCTATACGAGTTGGAACGAGCGAGAGCTTCTTTCACGCATACCTCGAGTCGCTTGTTGTTCACTATCTCATGCAACCTTGCATAACCGCTCACTATGGGTGCTCCTCATCCTATGACCGAATGCCTACAGAACTGTCTTAACGGCGGCATACCACTTCTTACTTCGTGGTCGCAAATAGCATGTACAATGTCATGTGTTGCCATTTTGCATTCGAGCCGCCTGCTGAGCTGTGTCTGGCGCTAAGCTCAGTACCATCCCGGACAACGGAGACGCACAGAGTGCAAGCTCAAGGTTTACCTCGAACAAAGACGCGTTTGGAGTATCCGTTTCCTAGTTCACCCTAGGCCAGATCGCGCCCTAGAACTGTCTGAGGCGAACAACAAGAGGGCCACACAGTGCGTCCT
Source organism: Peniophora sp. CONT (assembly GCA_001632445.1). NCBI lineage: Eukaryota > Fungi > Basidiomycota > Agaricomycetes > Russulales > Peniophoraceae > Peniophora > Peniophora sp. CONT. The sequence continues at coordinate 5,237 of KV424937.1, read as the reverse complement.
CTCGTAGGCCGCCTTTTCCAAGCTAAACAACTTCTACAGCCCTCGATACGTGATCCTCTCAAAGCTCATCATGTCGTTTGATATGTCGTTTGATAGTGCGGATCCTGCGCGAGGCCGTACCGTCGCCCAGGTGGATACCCGCTCGTCGAAACGTGATGTCCTCCCAAGTACAGCTCCTCGACAGGCTTCCATCCGGACATCGAAATCTGTTTCGTAACGAAAGGTGCGCATGCCGTATGCATCCAAATCTCCCTGGTCGACATGCCTCACTAGAATCGCCCAACGGTTAGAACATGTAAGTATTCGAATCCGATGTGATCATCAACATCACGCATCTGACATTCGAGGTTTCAGTTCCTACAGACAGCCGTCTACTCGTTTCGTCGTCCACGAATCTCGCGGGCACGTTGGCACATAGTGCATTGCACGGACCCCGCGTCAGCTCGTCTCTCGTTATTACTTGTACGCATGCCTTGACCGCGACGGCGCCACCTACTCGCGTGCTAGGTCCGAGGTTCATGGGATGTGACGAGCCGGCGTTTATCGAAAGCTCTTGCCCACTAGAAAGTCCGACTCAGAAACGCGCCCCGATGCTCGCCATGATCAAGAAGAATTCGTTCAACACGGAGGGGACGACGAGCTCGCGATCTCAAAACCCACTGATATCAGAGCGAGGGTCCGGCAACAGCGGACAGAATGTAGTATTCGGCTCCCGAATAATGGATAATGCCCGATTCATCCCTATCCTTATGACTTCGAACAGCACACTGATGTGGGGCCATGCGCGACGTCAACGCCGCATTGATCTGTGCAACTCCTTATATAGCTTGCCTGTAATATGCTGACGCCTGCTTGCCTATCTCTCCCTACGATGTCTGAGAACTCTGCGACGGTATCTCGACCGTTAACGGCCTCGAGCCACGCTCGCTCGGTACCGCCGCCACCACCACCGGCACCTGTACGGTGTATGCAACCAGCGAAGGCTCTGTGGTCGTACAATGATAACGGAGCCGTGAGCATTCATAGAACATTCGGATACCTTCATGATCGTGGCTGATTCACCGCTAGGAAGTAAACGACCTCTCATTCCGCGAAGGCGATATCATCGTCGTCACAGAAGAGACCAGCACAGACTGGTGGACCGGAAGCCACAATGGTCGCGAGGGACGTTTCCCAGCCAGATACGTCGAAAAGATGTCGCGCGCCTCGTCACCTCGCCACGCGTCGCCGACTAGTCTTTCCCTCCATGCACCAACTGCACAATTTCCGCTTGATCAGAAGACTGGTTATGCTTCACCGCCTTCCTCCAATCCCGAATATTATGCTCCGCCACCTTCCCCTAACCCAGGTTATTGCGCTCCATCTCCGAACCCAGGGTTACCAGGCCCTCCTTTCCCGAACCCAGGATACAGTAGCCCTCCGCCTTCGGGTCTCGGTCCTCCGCCACCAGGGTACGGTCCTCCGCCGCCGGGGTACGGTCCTATGCCTTCTCAGACTTACGGTCCCCCGGTGCAGTACCAGCCTTACCCTCAGCAGTATCCCCATCCACCTCCCCCCGTGCACATAGTTTTCACCGAGGCGCCACCACAGCATCAGCAACAATCGGGAGGTTTGTTTGGAGGCTTGGGCAGCCTACTTGCTTTTGATATGGTGGACGCAGTTGCCGGGCAGATCATCGGCAGCATCTTCAACAACTAATACCACAGGCGTCTTTCGGTTTATGGTGGGACGGGAGTCGGTGGGGGAGACAGCGAGAGGGACGCAGGTGGCGACCAGCAGCGATTGCTCGTGTTCTAGGGTTAGGGTTGGAGCATATCGCGCGTCGCCGCGCCAGATGATGGAGTGTGAATGGCCAACCGCGCGCGTAGACGCTTACGATTCTCGGTTCTGTTCCAGGCTGTGTGGTCGTTGATTTGTGTATGATATCCGGTTCCTTTCTCGTTTATTTGTCCCGCTCGTATCTCTCTCGCCCTGGCTCTCATTATACCCAGCCTCGTGTCTATACGTCATTTCTGCTCTAACTATACTATTACGATGCCCAACTCCGGTCGCGCGCGCGTTAATTCCTGTTTATCGGGACCATGGCTCTTCGCTACGATGAAGGTCCCCGCAACGCGTGCGAGTCCGAGGTTGATATACTACTTTCTGCTGCCGTCTGCTACGTGACAATCTTTACTTGCCTTATCACCTTAGCTATCTACTTGGACGATCGAGTTCGCATACATCTTTGTGATCAAACCCCTGCGCGCAGAGAAGACAAGATGAATGGCGGAACCATAGTACATCCACAACCGCTGACGCTCTACAAATCAAATAAACTTGAAGGGCTATCCGTAGCACTTAAACGTACGTGCTGAGCACGGATCTCGGAGCAGGCGCGTTTCCTCTTGTCGAACGCAAGCGTGAGTTAACTCACATGATCGTGGTGGCAGGCTGCCCGCAGGCGCGTGGCATGCGGAGTCTGCTCGATCGATCTCGTTGTGCAACCGCCACCATCTGCGCAAATTATCTGCTGTAACACACATACTGTAGTACAAATATCAGATGGCTACGGAGGCAAGGTACGGTGCTATACTCAACGTTGAAGACTCCAGCTGATGATCTGTATCCCTGTCAGTTCGACTGCTACGTCGGATGCCAAAACCCATTGGCTCGCTGCATACGGCGCTCGATTAGCCGCGCTTGGGATACCTGCAACGCCTGACAGTGCGCCGTCCGACATTAGAGCAAATGGGTATCACGTCGTCCGGGATGCTCTTGACGCTGAAATCGAAGGCCTGCGCACCATACTTGATACCGCGCTCGCCACTCGCAACCGACTCTCCCTGGCGGATAACCTTCCAGCCGACATACTTGAACATATCTTTCTTGAGCTCGCAGAGCTCATACCGATGAACTTAAGCTCTGGGCGCGGGTCCAAAGCCCTGGGATGGGTTGTCGTTACACACGTTTCGCGCCGCTGGAGGAGTGTCGCTATAGATTATGCCGCCCTGTGGTCTAACCTTGCCTTCGGTCCCGATCAGCCCTGGTCGATTTTCTTGGAGCGCTCTAAACAGGCACTGCTTGCTGTACGGGGCAGGTGGCAGGATTCTTCCGCGGATCATTATCTCGAACATGTATTGGCCCACCTTCATCGCATCCAGACGCTCTCGCTCGGAGCTGTCGATCCGACATCTATCATTAAGCTCTATAGCATGTTTGAAACCCCCCTTCCTGAGCTTCGTACGCTGTCAATACGTACGAACTTATACAAAGAGTTCCCCAGTGGCCGATTACCCTCCGACTTTCTCTCCCGCATAACGCCAAACATCACACATCTTTGCCTTCAGTCCATGGGATTTCCGACAGGTACTAGCGCCTCCTTGCGATCACTTGAGCTTGTACGTTGGTTTAGGCCTGACTTCCCTCCTCAAGTCTTGTCGTACACTTTTCGCGGTCTTCTATTCGCTCTGCATCCGACTCATTTTCCGGCACTCGAACGTCTATGGCTGAATAACATGATACCCTCCAGAGATCCGGAGAATGAGGAAGACATGGTGCCCATCTCGATGCCATGTTTGAGGAATCTGTGCATACAAGAGAGAGGCCGGCTATGCTTTGATCTCTGGGAGTTTATCGATACACCACCTCTCACAAAAATACTGATCTCTAGCCGGCAAGATGGGGGTACTAACTTGCCGCCCACCCTGCAAAGCATCACTTCGTCATTAACGAGATGTGCGCACAAGTATCTCGACGACCACGCTCTCTCCGATCTATCGCTAAGATTCGGGTATCACCCCTCGAAGGGTGTCAAACTTAGCCTCGCATTTCCAGACCCAGCAATACAGGAACCTGTCGCTGTGCCCGCCTACTTCACAGGTTATACTACCTCCACGAGTTTAAACCTCGTCATCAAGGGTTATGATGAGGCCTCCTATGCCAACGCGCTTTTCAGGTCGCTTGCGACCGCGATTCCGATGAAACTCATAAAAAATGTTTCCCTATCAAGTTGGTCATCGTTTGATTCATTGTCGTCAGTGGCCCATCTTTTCGACGACGCGGATATCCGCTCTACATTGAGTAACGCGGGCTCAGTGAGCGGACTCGGACTCTCGGGTCCTGTTGCGACTTATGCCGCTTTGAGGGCTTTAACCCCTACTGGCCCGCATGATCGCTTCCTGCCGAACCTGAAGCATATACATCTGCATGACGTTGCGCCACATATAATCGTGCCGGGCGGAAATGCTCCGATCATCGATATTTTCAATCGCGCCCTCGATGAGCGTTATCGTCACCACGAACTTTTCCTTGACTCTTTATCTTTCAGGGAATGTAATATCTCGGAGTCCTCTATCGCACATCTGAGGGATGCGGGGCGATGGGGTGGACAGACGGGGGTGATTGTAGACTGATTACGTTGATGTACAAGTAGGAACGAGAGTCACTCTTTTGCAAAAATACATCCATAGTGTGGGGAGCTTGTTGGGGCGCATGAAGTCTTCGAATCCAGGTTGACGGTGCACATTGGCGAGCACGCTTCCGTATTGGATAGCCAGCCTGCGATGATGATCCGCTTCCACATTGGTAATAATCACATCGAAAGTGTCAAGACCGCTTGTGGCAGTTAAGAACTCGGAATGCGCCCAAGTGAGCCATACCAATCAGTGATTCACGCGACTACCCATACTTACTACTTAGACGATACAGGCACTGAGTACTGTTAACGCGCCGTTTAAGCCGCTTTAGTCGGAGAAGGCACATCCGCCCCCAAGGACCTGTCTGTGACCGAAATGGTTGTAGCACCACAGGAGGCATTTGGCTCTGGAGGCATGGCTGAAAGGAGTCCAAAAGAAGTCCAATTTGTCCAATTCTCACCTCGTTTCAGCCTTTCGCAAAGGCAGCGCAAATATCATGTTTACGCCACGTTGTCGCCAGGACAAAAGGTGGCCATGATGTCATGTTTTCGCTGCCAACAAGCCAGGCGAAAACACGTCGCAAAGATCAAATTTTGTCTAGGCCAAAACAAAGGCAAAAGGGATGCGATTCGTGCGATCGTTAGTCGATCGCTGGTTACACGTGCCCTTCTGCCTTTGTTTTGTCCTGGACAAAACGTGGCTTTCTTGACGCCTTTTTGCCAGGTTCGTTGGCGGCCAAAATATGACATCATGACCGCGTGTAAGCCTTGCTTACACGCGGTCAAAAACTGATCTTTTAACCCTCTTTTAAACAGGCCAAAAGGCGGTCAAAATGTGACA
>KV424936.1:0-14487 GCA_001632445.1 Peniophora sp. CONT | reverse complement strand
CAACATTCGCAGCGCGGCGCGTCGTGTCGCATTGCACAGACCGAGTCGAGAAGCTGAACAAGGTCGGCGCCGGCGCTGCCACCGCGGCCGCGGCGGTTGCTGGTTCGCGTATTAGCTTCATAACGTCAGAACCGCCTCGTCAGCTTCGATTCCAAATCAACGTCAACTCGAATCGACGCGGAATCGACGCGCCGATTCGGGCTCGATTCTCCACCCAGCTCCCAACTCAAAGCAAATCGGACTCAAATCGCGGCAACACTAGTCGGAGCAGGGCGCATCCGTCGCTTATGGCGACAGGACATGCAGCGCCATCAAGATGGGGACAGACCGCGGGCATTCAATCAGCAGAAACGCGGGGCATGCGAGGCGCCTTGAGCCAGACGAATAGCAGGGTGCATCGTTGCATCACGCATCATTGTCAAACTGGCGAACATCAGACAAGTCGAAGCGCTGCCTTGCTTGAGTCTGTCAGCTCGAGATGTGAGCAAGTGAGGGAGCAGCGCAGGTGCCTTGAACTGATGGAGCGAGAGGCTGTACGCGGAGACCTCTGGAGGCCGTGGTTCGCTACATGTTCTACGGCCTACACAAAGATAGCCACGGCTAAACTGGGAAGATCCATGAGTCCAGCGCAATCAAATATGACATCGCGGGAACGAACCGAACTGGGCGCCCAATGGCCAACTTAATCGGCACACCGCGACGGCTCCTACTCCGGTGCGCCATGTATGCGCAGGGATACTAGGACACGGACCACTGCGTCTTCAAACGCCATTCTATTCACGATCCCTCGACATCAAGCCATGCTAGGGTGTGTTCAAGCTGCGTGCAATGCAATGGTGAGAGATAGTGAGCAAACTAGCTGGTAGTAGCGGTCGTAGACGGGCGGTATCTTGATAGATGCCACTGCGTCTGCCATTCAACAGCCACCTATATGAGGCCGTCGTAGCTGTGCATGTAGACCAAGTATAGACTCGCAAATAGACTCGCCATAGTCACGCTCGGTGTGCAGCCTTCACGCATCCCCACGATGGCTTCGGATGGCCAGCGCACAATACGACTGATCGACTACGCCAGTTTGCCAGTCCGTTTCAACCAAGGTGGGTTCTGCTTGCGATGTGATATAAGAATGCATTGAAGGGTACGATGGAGGACGAAGACAACCTCGAGGGGCTATGCGCTGTCCGGAGTTCCGGGCCGAATCTCCGCGCATATTGGCTTGCAGTGCACTTGTCGTCCAGTCAAGTTCAGAATTAACCCTACAGCTTCGCCGCACAGTCAAAGTATCTTGCATCTAGTCTGTCCAGCTACACTGGTGTATCCATACCAAGTGGCCCAATACAATATGCGTTTTCATTGTAGCCAATCGACAGCTTAGTACTGGTAGAATACTTTGTAGCACACATACTACCACCTTTGCGTACTGCCGAGAGTCCTGGAAAGCTACGGGCTCCATTGCTTTAGTTCAATCGCGAGGACTGGCGAGCGACGGCGCGCACTGTGTGTGTATGCATCACCACTTGATCACCACACGTCCTTTGATTCTTGCCATACGTGCTTAGTCCCACTTTCGCCCGGTTGCACCCGATCGTTCACTTCTGGGTCGAGCATCTTGCTGCCCTCCATATCCATGTCCGGATCGATGTTGACTGTCAACGCGAAAGTGCTGTTCTGCTCCCGTATCAAGCGCGGTTCCCGGGTATGATGCGCTTTGTTGATTCCGATGAGGAGGAGAATTATGAGCGGGTATATAGTCTATCGCAGTAGGAAGAGTCAGTCACAATTCTATGTACGCGCCACGGTGTAAGGAGAGAATATCGTACCGTGAGCTGCGCCATCGCGGCGTCAAGATGAGCAACAGCAGTAATGGGGTCGAAGGGAGTGTCCCTGTCCTCGTGCACAGGGCTATAGGTGGTCACCGCACGGAAGAAGCTTATAAGATACAGGAGCTAGTCATTCTGTGGCTCAGAATCACTTCAGTAGAGCTTGGATAATGTGAAGGGCGCACCCAGATAGCAGTGTAAGCCACTCCTGAATCAATGAGCAGCTCCATAACGCGCTCAATCGTCGTGCGCTGACTGGGCGATGCAGGCCCGCGCCTGGCCAGTAACTCCTTTCTGAGCAGCCTGCATTACGATCAGATTCTAACATCGATGATTGCGACTGATTGAGCCATACCATGCTTTCAATCCAACCAGCAAGGTTGCGCACACGTTGCTTGCGAGGGACATGTAGGCTGCCGCAAGACCTATCGAGTTGGCCCCGAACGTCGGTAGGACCTCCGAGTCTAGCATATTATTGGTGCCGTTGTTCACAACCCCAGCCAGCCCCACCAAGTTGGCTATGGCCAGTGCCGATGTGGTCGATATGAGTGCGGCAGAGAGGGCGACGGTAAAGCGAGCCCTATCCCACACGATGTACATGCGCCAGAGGACGATGGCGTCGCTCAATGTGATCTGAATGTGAAGCTCTGTGAGTCTCACAAGATAGACCTAACAGTGAACAGCGATGCGTACATTCACGGCGAGGCATGCGCTCGTGAGAAGCGCAACTGTACTGTTGATGCCGATGTAACCAGTCCCAATATATTCTCCAGACTGGAGCGGGTTCACGGCTGCTTCAACAGACTCTTTGTACAGAGAAATGGAGGCAGCCCAGTGTGAGAGCGAGATGGCATACATGACGGTCGTCACCGCCGGTATGACCCACGTGGAAGACCTCCATGGCTGATGTCCTCCCTTTTGCCTGTATCCACTCAGGAATGAGTTAAGGACGCACAATGCGATCTGCGTGCGCACCGTAGAGCTGTATAAAGCGTGGGAAGTAGGAGAACGGTCGAGAACCCTATCAGGCACATCTTGTTGGTTTCTTCGCGGCGAAGCTCATACCATAGAACACGACTCACCTAGAAGTGTTGTTTCCGTTACTAGTGGTATGAGGTACTGCCAGGCAGATGCAAACCCTGTGAAAATCGAGCCTGGTACAAGCGCTTCCCAACGCTCGGTGTCGTTCCCGTACTGGTCCTCTAAAGCTCTCGAGTCATTGTAGACTGCCATGTCGGTAAGTGTGAGCCCTATAGCACTTATTGGGATGAATTTGTCAAAATCCTGTCCGAGACTTGGACCGGCACGACGGCAACATACCTCCCCGATAAAAGCTGCAAGAGCTGTCGCAGGTTGAGCACCCAATGTGCGACCAGGAGACCGTACAGAGACCACATGAGCATGGCAGCAGATATGCGAGAGGGTTGTGTTGAATGCGAAGATCGCGACCTGGAACCCAAGTCAGCCTCTTCAATGAACAGGTTCGGCAATACGTTCTTGATCCTCACCATAGCAGATACGACCCAAAGAAGATTCCGGCAGTGCACGCGCCTGCAAACCATTTCAGCCATCTTTGCATGCTATCGTTCTTCAGACGAAGGGTATCCCACCAAAGAGAAAGCTCTCGAGTAACGTTTCGGGTACGACTGTTCTCGATGTGTACTCGTGAAGGACATTCAGAACCTCCACTTCCTGAGTGACATTATGCAGCGCGATCGCAAGCGACACCGTCATATTAGGATGTGAAGTATGTCCTTGACTGATGTGGTTGATATGAGGGAGGAAAAGGGTTCCGAGACTGTCCCAGACCGCCCTTATATCAGTGCGGACTAGTGTAGTGGAGCATGCCCTTGATGAGGGCGAATGAATGAAAGCACAGGATTGCATCAGATGAAGAAGGCGACGGTGACCAAGCCGGGGTATACAGTTTGAGCGCTTGCGCAACCAACTACACGTAGCGCACCACGCAGACACATGCGACTTTGGATATGAGGGCGCGTCCTTTCATAGCACGCTTTGTGGGTGATGACCTGGGCAGGCCGCAATATTCGAGAGGCAAGCTCAAGATGGATGTTGAGAACAGAAGCCTCGAGGCTCGCAGTTTCCCTTCGGATCTTGCCGGGAGATGTCCCACGCCTTTCAGCACCTGCCGGCTTCGATTTCGACGACCTGCCACTTCTTGAAGTCTTACAAGGGCATTAAGATGATGTCAATGTCTTACCGAGAAGCACATAACACTACTCTCACTAACTAAGATAGTAACGGTAAACAACTCAAAATAATCAAGACGACCAAGAGCAAAGGTACAAGAAGCAATACATTATAATACAGGCCAAAGCGCATGAAGTAGACCTCAGAGGTCAGCGAATAGAAGATAGAAGTACCCTGCCGTATCACGAAGTCACCGTTCCGGAGACCTTCGCGTTATCCACCGCAGAAGGAAGGTTGCTGGTCCTTGGGAGCGCCATCATCGGATGTGCAGAAGTCGGACTCACCGCCACGGCCGTGCTGCGTTCGACGTCGATATCGAAGGTGACGGTCACGAGGGGACCCCGCTCCTTAGGCCATTCATTGTTGCGCAGAATCTGAGGTCCTCGCGAATGATGGATCTTGTCGAGTGCGACGAGAATGAAGACGATGAGAGGGTAGATGGACTGGAACATGGGCACATGAGCTCTCACTCAGAGCGGTGCCGTCAGAATGCGACAACAACACACCGTGATCTGAGCCATGGCTGCATCAAGGTAGCTCGCTGCAGTAATATCGATAGTAGACCCCTTCGAAGCTGGGCCTAGGACAGCTTGGTCTGTTATCGGCCGGAAGAAACTGATACAATAAAGGAGCTGGAGTGATATGTGAACTGGGTGAAACATAGAAACATTTGTAGTCACTTACCCATATCGCGGTATACACTACTCCAGAGTCAACGAGAAGCTCCATAACACGTTCGACCATTGTACGACGATTGCCAGTTCGAACGTGTGTTGTCAACTGTCTTCTGTGCAACCTATAAATTATAATGGCTTGACAATCATGGAAGAAATACGCTGACAAGTGAAACACCTACCAGATTTTCAACCCTACAAGTGCGGTCGCGCAGAGATTACTCGCTAAAGAGACAAACGCTGCGGCAAGACCAATAGATGTGATGCCATATATCACGAAAAATTCCGAGTCCTTAAGGTTGACGACCCCACGAAAAACTCGGCTGTCTGCTACTCCGACGATGTTGGCGATGTTTAGACCCAATACGGTAACGAACGCTGCTATGCCAAAGGCGAGAATAGGACGCGCTCGGTTCCATACCACGTACATGCGCCAAAGCACGATGGAGTCACTCATGACGGCCTAGATGAGATAGATGTGAGCCCTCAAGTTGTTCATAATTGCCCTATGCAAGAGCACGATACGTACGTTCATGGAGACTAGTGCCGTAAAAGACTTCTGGGTTGCAAAGGAGCCATTCGGGTTGCCTATGTATGTGATTTTGGCAGACACGGCGAAGTAGTGCACTGAAACGGCCCAATGAGCCAGCGACAACGTGTACATGACAGATGCCATGACAGGTATGACCAACGAAGAGCCTGAACGCCCTTTGAAGCGGAATATACTGCAAAAGCACGTGAACGTTCGTACCAGGTTTTATGCACGAAGTACGTACTCAAAACTGGTATATGCAGCCATTGAGAACAGAAAGGATGCGAAGCCTGCGTAACTTCAGTATATGTCCCAACACATTTCACTGGGCTTCAAAGGTGCCACACCTACCGAACAATACTGTTTCTGGAATAAGGGGAAGCAAGACTTGCCATATACGACCGTAGGTGTCGTAGATGTTCACGATTTCGATGAGATCGTTCTGCAGTACCCACGAGTTGTCAGGTCCACTATGCTCGATCATATCCAGCGCCGTGTTCAGAGCGTCCAAGGTAACAGAGGCCCCCAAGGAGCTACAGGACGGGCGTAGGTAAGACACTTCATGAGTTCGTGCAAGACGCGCACCGTCCACTCAGAGTTGACTGGAGTTGTCGCAGAGAAAACGCCCAATGCGCAATCATTCCCGTCAGGAAGAGCCATAGCATCAAGATGGGAGGCGTCCGCGGGAACGGGAGTGGCTGAGCCCTATGCCAAGGGTTGTCAGTCAATGCCTATGTTCGGAACGGATCCAAATCTACCGCACCAAAGCATGTACGACCCGATGGGAACACATGCACAGAGAACACCTGCAAGAAAGAAGTTCATTTAGACGCTTTACACAACAAAGTTACAACACGACCAACCGATCATAAAGCTCTCAAAAAGCAGCAACGGAGCAACGGACGATGCTGTAGACTCGAACAGGGCATTCAAAGCTTGCGCCTGTTGCGTGATGTTAAGACTAGAAAGAGACATGACGCTGAAGCGAAAGAGGGTCCAACGTTATGGCCAAATTACAGCACGCGGGCGTGCGACCTTTATAGGGAGGTTCGTTCTGCATTCCGTGCTTCCTGTCAAGCGGGTATCAAGTGGGATGCGGAACAATATCTGATGTGGCGGCAGACAGAATCAGCTACTTAAACGCACATCCACGTTCTCCTCGCACGCACGACTTGACCACTCATACGACAACAAAGATGCTGACATCTCCGCCAGACAGTTTGCTTTTACAAAGTCCAGACGTCAGATACGGGACAGTGAACCGCGCCTTCTATTGCATCTCCAAGGGACCCTGTCGGTGAGCGCCTGGAGTCCCTGGACGTCGGCGAAGTCACGGATTGCGCGCGTGTTCATCAAATATGCCACATAATTGTCGAATAGGCGCCCTGTATGCCCATGTAAGCCATAATCTAAGCAGGTGACCAGCATATACTGGGAACACGTACCCCCATGCCCAGTCTGGTAGCACAGAGTTTGTTTACAATAGACTCTAACAAGCTGGCATCATCTGCCTCGTCTCCGTGACTCAGCTATCGATATTGGCTCAACGGCGACTACGAGAGTCTGTCGTGGAAAGCGGCACGGAAGTCAGCGGGTGGTGGCGACCTGTTGCGGGGACTAGATGAAGATCTCCGATGCAGCGGGCCCATTTTTTCGGCCAACGTGGCATCCAATGTATCAGTTCTAAGCCGAGGAAGCAGCGTTGTATGGGGCTGAAGTAAAGGGATCGAGGTTGACGGAGCTGTGTGAGTCAAGTTAAGGGCTTTCGTTCGGCACGTCGACTTCGGCGGTGGTCGGGTATCGGGGCAGAAGCGAATGCGGAGAGGGCACACGCAAGCCAGGTCATATGCCCAAGGGTATCACATATGGATGCAGGAGGTGGCTATAGAGCCGACGTCGCGCACAGAACTGGTCCCTTCCCTCGTATTGTGTCCATCGGTGCGCATATGGTTGTCGATGGAAGCCCCAGACTCAGGCGCGTCGAACTACGAGCACCCGAGCTACGGCTCAACTATTCCTTGAGCGGTAAGGTGAGAGCCATCGTTCGTGTTATTCATCCCGGTCGGTCTTGCGTGTGGCGAGAGGTCGGACTCGGTGCGGGATGACCTGATTTGACAGCCGGGGCGGTCCGCAAAGTTTGGCAGGATATTTCACGCGCATAGTATAGGTATATAGCGCGTATATTCAAATATAGTTGACACCGGCGAGCTCATACAGCGAGAGAACGGTGGCGACATAAGATGATGATGGTGCGAGATGACAGGGAGCTGAGCGCGCTAAACACGGCCGCGCCGGGCCGCGCGCCGCGCGCAATCGCCCGACCTCGACGCGCTTCTTGCTTCCCAACCACCATGTGAACGCTCTACACGCTTGAAACTTACTTTGAAGTGCTTTTCACAGCCAGTGCATATATACAGCACGAAGTGACGTGTCGGGCTGTTCGTTCATTGCGGCAAGTCGACGTGGATGTTGTAATCACAACTTGAGCTTAAGCCTGATGCGTTCTTCCTTCCCAACAATCTACCAGCAACTCAAGCATTCTGTGCACACTAAATCGTGTCCTATGGCTTCAAAACTGCCGATGAGCATGCGACACAAGGCGGAGCTCGGCCTCGAGTTCTCGGTCGCCGGACGAGGTCCACATCTAATGATATATAGCAACTTGAAGGTCAAACGCCTGTTCCCCTCGGTCTGTATGGGCACCCAAAGCTCAAGTAACTGGCCGTTGCGGCGAAGTTTTACAATTTGTATTCAAAGGTGGAATGTTCATGTTAGATATATAAGACTCTGAGTGATAATGCAAGGTTCCGGTGAAAACGAGCAAGAAACAGACGCGAGACTGGACAAGGTTATGGCATGATCCTCAATCGGCAGCCACTTTTCACTACAAGTAGCACCACTGAACTGGCACGCCTCGTATCCCATCGCATACGAAGCTTCACACATCCACCGCGCCATGCTTCTCCTCGCCCCCGACAATACCTGCAACTTTGCCTGGATCATCCTCACTTCTCTCTGCCATCGGGTGCGCAGAGTCTGGGACAAGCATCCTGCTGCGCTCGATATCGATCTCAAAGGTGACGGTGACGGCCTCGACGGGGCTTCTCTCCTTCGGCCAGTCCTCGTTGCGCAAGACCCGAGGTCCGCGCGAATGATGGATCTTGTCGGCAGCGACGAGGATGAATACGATGAGAGGGTAAATGGACTGGATGTAGAGAGCGGATATAAATGACATTCTTCGCGATGCGATGAGAACGCACCGTGATCTGAGCCATAGCTGCATCAAGGTAGTTTACGGCAGTAACAACAGCAACAAAAGGCCCGGGAACTTCCGAGGCCGCCGGCCCCAGTACAACTTGTGATGTTATTTGTCGATAAAAGCTGGTGCAGTACAAGAGCTGGCGTGTACTTGTAAGATGGATGAAGAAAAGGCATACAAAAACTTACCCATATCGCGGTATAAACGATTCCAGAGTCGACGAGAAGCTCCATAACGCGCTCTACCATTGTACGACGATTGCCAGATTGAGCATGCATCGGAAAGTTCCTTCTGTGTACCCTATTCTTGGCTTGAACATCATCGACAGAAATGTGCTGGGGCATGAAGGACCTACCAGATCTTCAATCCGACAAGTGCGGTCGCGCACAGATTACTCGCCAACGAGACGAATGCTGCAGCAAGACCTATCGAGGTCGACCCGTATGTCACAATAACCTCGAAGTCCTTGGTGTTATAGGTCACCCCGCTAAGTGTTTGGCCATGTCGAAGACGAAGGCTTGCCTGCTCGACGATGTTGGCAATGTTCAAACCGAGTGTCGTGACGAGCATTGCTGCACCGAAGGCAAAGATGGTGCGCGCTCTTTCCCACACAGCACACATGCGCCAAAGCACGATCGAGTCGCTCATAATTGCCTGAAGAAATAGTGTCAAGCTATTTGCTTACGATTCTCCAATGTAGGAACGCGATACGCACATTCAGAGAGAACAGTGTCAAAGAAGCTATCTGGATCACGTCGCTATCGTTCAGAAAGATAATAAAGTCTGTGCCAGTGGGTGCCAATTTGGCATATTCGGCAAAGCAGTGCAAGAAAACCGCCCAATGAGCCAGTGACAACATGTACATAACAGATGCCATGGCGGGTATAACCAAAGAAGAGCATGAGCGTCCTCCGGAGCGGAGTTGCCTGCGGAATATCAGTAAACGCTCACATTAGACCCTGGGGGAGGGCCACGAACTGGAAGCTAGTATACGCAGTTAATGCGAATAGAAAGGAGGCAAAGCCTACGTGATCTCAGCGAATGTCTGTAGAAATCGACCGGACTCTACTCGCATGATACGTACCAAACAGCACTGTTTCTGTAATAAGGGGTAGCAAGTACTGCCACGCCTCTCCGTAGATGTAATACGTGTTTTGGATGTCGAGCAGATACGGTTGCGGAGACCACGAGTAGTCAGTCTCGTTGAGTGTTGGGTCTGCAAACACCGCAGAGCCCAAAGCCTCTTGGGTGACTGAGGCCCCCAAGGAGCTAGAGGGCATAGAAACGTAAGAAATTACCTTTCTGTCAAAAGAAGGCACATACCGTCCACTGAGAGTTGATTCAAGTTGCCGTAAAGAAAGCGCCCAGTGCACGATCGTTACTGTAAGCACAATCCATAGCATCGAGATGGAAGGTGCACGCGGGAAGGGGAACGGCTTGGCCCTACTCAACGGGATGTCAATGTCTTTCTCCTGGATGAAATCGGCCTAGTCTTACCAGAGCATATACGATCCGATGGGGACGCCTGCACAAAGAATGCCTGCAAAGAAGGTCATCTCCAGCCCTTAACAGTCGGGTCGTAACGCGACGGACCCGTCACAAAGCTCTCAAACAAAAGCAGCGGAGCGACGGATGTCGCTGTAGACTTGAACAGAGCGTTCAAAGCCTGCGCCTCTTGCGTGATGTTCAGACTGCTTAGAGACATGAGAGTGAAGCAGCGGGGGACCTGGTGCTGCGGCCAGCCTAGCACACCGGCGCATGGCTCTTATAGAGACAGCAGTACGTAGGCTTCTACGCTTTCCTAAGGAGCGCGCATCGACCAGAATATGGAACGCTGCTTGATGCAGCGGGAGGCAGTATCGAGCATCCAAGTATACATCCGTGTCATTACTGTACAGCATGTTCTGGTCAGCCGAACAACACCGAAGATAAAAGCATTTCCATTACCCAGTTTATCCTTATGAAGACCGGATATCTACTAAGATGAGGAGCATGGAGTCGGGCTTTGGAGCACATCTTGACGATCGCGTTGGTGTGGCGCAAAGACCCGGATGAAGGCGCGAACTGCGCCCGTATTTATCAAGTGAGCCGCATGGTTGTTGGTCAAGCGCACTGTACAATCAACTCAGTCGTCATCCTACACGACCAGTGTACACTGGGCACACGTACCTCGCACCGAATATGGTAGCGAGCCCTCTGTTCATAGCAGCTTAGTGACGAAATCGCATCACCTGCGCCACCCTCGTTACCCAGCTATCGGTGGCAGGTGAACGCCGGCGTCGGTCGTAGAAGTTGGCAAATAACATTGACTAACTATGGCGCGGAGGCCTGACGAACATCTTCGATGCCCCAAAGACGCGTTTGATAAAAATGATGCTCAAGGGACCAGTCAGGACGTGGGGAGGTAGCGCTGTTTGGAGCTGAAGCAAACGGCTCGAGGTTGACTGAGGTATAGGTTGAAGCATGGGCGCCCGTCCTGCGCGTCGATCTCCGTGGTGGTCGCTCATCGGGCCAGAGCGATTGTGGCGAGGGCGAACACAAGGCGGGTTCTTCGTGGTTCTTCATCCCAGTCGGTCTTGCGTATGACGAGAGGGGGGAGGAGGGTGCAGAGGCCCTGATTTGACGGCTGGGGCGGTCCACGTAGCTTGACAGGACATCACGCGCATGGTATGGATATATAATGCATATATTCAAAGGTAACTAGCACCGGCGAGCTCGTACAGCGAGAGCATCTTGCCCGTAGTCAAAGTGCCAACATAAGATGATGATGGTGGGAGACAAGGAGCTGAGCGCGCCAAACACGGCCGCGCGCCGCGCGCAATCGCCCGCCTTGCCTTTGCTCTCCTGCATGGCTTCATGAGCCATGTTGCCCATTCACTGCCGAGGTCAACGCGCAGAACGAGCGTCGCTGCTTCGACTTACACTCCATCAACCCCGACCCAAAGGAATTGTCCCCATACAGTGTTAATTCCCAAGCCCGCACTACTATCTTGAACATCGGCTTTCCCAAGATGCTCGTCAAGCCTTCGCGCAATAGTTGGTCACCACCGCTACCCGCTCGCTACGAGATGGACTCGTAGTCGGTATCGAGCTGTTACCTATGACTGGGTAACGAGGGCGGGGCTGGCAACGTGTAGCTCGTCAGGAGTCTGTTGTAAACAGAGTGTTCGCTGCCCGACCCGGTATGATGTACGTGTGCCTAGCTCTTGTTAGTTGGGTGGTATGATGACCTATGTGATTTTGCAGGGTACCTGTTCGGTAGGGGTGCGGCTTACTTGATGAATACGTGCTCGTTTTGCGACTTCGCCCGCATCTTTTCGCTCCCCGACGCGATCGTCGAGATGCACTCGAATAGCATGGTTCACAATGTCCCGTGTCTAAATGTGTATTCGATCTTCGCATAGACAAGGCAACGGAGATGATGCTGTCTTTGCCATTGTATGGATTATCTTGCTGCTGCATCAGGAAGTGTTCCTTGTCCTGGTCGATGCACCCGCGCCGGGAGAACTTAAGGGCCTGCTGCGGCCTTCATAAAGGCCCTACGTCTGTGTGCCAAATCGGACACAACATCGGAACCCCCACCGTTTCACTCTCATGTCTCTTTCTACTCTCAACGTCACGCAAGAGGCCCAGGCTCTGAATGCTCTGTTCAAGTTTACAGCGTCGTCCGTAGTTCCGTCGCTGCTGTTAGAGAGCTTTATGATGGGTTTGTCGCGTCGCGGTGCGATACCTGTAGAGTTATGCTGAATCTTCTCGAAGGTGTTCTTTGCGCCTGCGTTCCCATAGGCTCGTACATGCTTTGGTACGGTCGCTCTGGATCCATTGGAAAACTGATGCTGACCAACCTTCGCCAGGGCTAGACCGCTTCCCTTTCCGCGCACACCTTGCGTGTCGATGCTGTGGATTGTTCTTACAACATCAATCACGCACTGGGCGCTTTCTCTGCGACAACTGGAAGATACCCTCAGTGGACGGTATGCTCGTCTCCTTCATAGCTCACTAGCCGATTCTTACACATCCATGCCCTCCAGCTCTTTGGGTGCCTTTTTTACCTTTGGTGGTCTGAGCAACGCGATATTGTCAGTCGAGTTCAATGAGACCAACTGGTCTTATAATGACGAACCGAATCTGGACGCTATCGACTATACTTATTTCGACTACGGACAAGCATGGAAGTACTTGCTTCCCCTTGTAACAGAAACAGTGCTTCTCGGTATGTGTCACGCGAGTGGTATACTTCCTTTGGACATTCACTGAGATCACCGTGTAGGATTTGCCTCTTTTCTGTTCGCATTAACTGCGTGTACCAGCTTTTGGTTCGTGACCTTCACCGGAATCCGATGTGAGCGTTTACGGTCTACTGACGTTCCGCAGTCAACTCCGCTCCAGAGGGCGTTCATGCTCTCCTTTGATCATACCCGCCATGGCATGCGTCATGTACACGTTGTCACTGTCCCATTGGGCCGTTTCTTTGTACTACTTTGTTGAGGATGCTGAGTATGCCAAGTTGGGACTCGCACGGTTTTCATTCGCCAGCGACATACGTGCGATCAACATATCCCTATTGACACTGTTCTCTCTGAATGTGCGTATCATGTTCTCACACAGTGGAATTGCAGACAGATAGCTCAAATCTACGTTATCCAGGTAGTTATGAGCGATTCCATTGTGCTTTGGCGCATGTGTGTTGTGTGGGAAAGAGCGCGTGCCGTTCTTGTCGTCGGCGCGGCGATGCTTGTTACGACGTTGGGTCTCAACATTGCAAACGTCGTCGCAGAAGCAAAACTCGCGGGAATCGACATCGTTACACCGGAAGGCTTTGCAAACGACAAGGACTCGGAGATGATCGTGATATACGGCTTACAATCTGTCGGTCTTGCAGCAGCATTCTTCTCGTTGGCGAGTAATCTGTGCGCGACCGCGCTTGTCGGATTGAAGATTTGGTAGGCTCCTTGTGTTCTGGCACATCTTTCGATCATACTCAATGACGCTAGGTTGCATAGAAGGCAATTCCCAATGCGTGTCCGATCTGGCAATCGTCGCACAATGGTGGAACGCATTATGGAGCTTCTCGTTGACTCTGGAGTGGTCTATACCGCGATATGGGTCAGTTCAACATGTGCATCTCTTGGTATCCAGCTGACAACGAGAAACCAGCTCCTATACTGTATTAGCTTTTACCGCCCAATAACATCACAAGTTGTGATAGATGATCTCAAGATCACTGCAGTGAGCTACCTTGATGCAGCTATGGCTCAGATCACGGTGTGTCAACATATTGAATTCTGGCGAGCATCATTCTGAGCCCGTGTTAACTTCATAGTCCATTTATCCCCTTGTCGTCTTCGTCCTCGTCGCTGCCGACAAGATCCATCATTCGCGCGGACCTCGGGTCTTACGCAACGACGACTGGCCTAAGGAGAGAGCCCCCGTCGAGGCCGTCACCGTCACCTTTGAGATTGATATCGAGCGCAGCATAATGCCTATCCCGGACTCTGCGCACCCGATGGCTGAGAGTGGTGAGGATGATCTAGGCAAAGTTGCAGGTATTGCTAGGAGTGAGGAGAAGCATGGCGAGATAGAGGTGTGAAGCGTATGTGAGGGCTGCGGGGCTTGCTAATTTAGTGGTGCTGGTTGCAGTGGAAGGTAGCTGCCGATTGAGGCTCATTTACCGCAACAGGGAGTGAGCAGCTTCATCTCCGGGATCCGGGATCAAGATCAGCGGGCGCGGATCTGATATCGGGCTACCGCGCCGCGGATCCCGCCATCAGCGCCTCCCGCATCGCGCTTCCCCGCCCGCCACCCGACCCTCGTCGTCGTCGTCGCGCACAGCGCGCTCTCAGATATGCTCTTCGCACCCGCTCTTTCGGTGTTCAGGAGTGCTATAGCTCTGAAAATGCATTTCCGCACTTCAGAAGGCGTGGGAATCGCGCGGAAATGAATGATCGCGCCGCCACGTCGCGTCACAGCGCGTTGACAGCGCGAGTCGAC
>KV424935.1:0-14583 GCA_001632445.1 Peniophora sp. CONT | reverse complement strand
TCGACAATGTCGTCGATGCCTCCATTTGCGTGGAAGTTCGTCTCGGTGTCTGCAAAGATAATCATGCTACCGTCCGCGCCGCCACTGCATCATTGGGTTAGCCATGTCATTTCACATATACGAAGTGAACGGCTTACCCAACGGCCGGGTTGTTCTTCGAGAACCCGATGGCGTCGTGGAAGGTGAGACGGAGGGACTCGTGGACCTCCTCACCGCACTCCCCGCCGTCGAAGAGGTTCGTCTGGATGTCCTCAAGGATGGGGAAGAGCACGCAGCACGCCGCATGAGCGGTGACGTGGCCGTCGGCGCAGGTGACGCGCTTGGTGACGGCCGCTACACAAGACATAAGTCGATGATGAGATTGATGAGGAGCTTGTACTCACCGCTCGCGACAGTGGCGAGGGTAGCAATGGCAGCGAGCTTCAAGAAGGACATGTTTGCCGGAGTGTAGATGACCGAAGGACTATGAGTCTATGACCGAGGAGAGGAAGGCAACGAGAGATCGCTGGAGCCTGGTATTGCTCGTCTTGCCACTGCCAGCATTTATACGAAACAATCTGCTGTAAAGCCGATGCGGCTGAGCTCCGTGAGCGGCTTGACGTCGAGTAGAGGGAGGTCGAGACTTGAGGCGGAAGTGCCAAGCCAAGCAACTGGAGCCGGTAAGCCAATGAGCATCTACAGGTTTCCCTTCGGTGTGCGAGTACCAATATGCGCTCTGTCCCATTTCAGTCCATGGCTATGGGTGAGGATAGCGAGTGAGAAGAACCGACAATATGCACGTATGGTACAGTGCACCGAAACTGCAAGCCAGTCGCGCACTCATGCGAGTATGTCGAATGAACTCGCACAAACACAAGAACGTGGCCTGAGATACTCGGACTGGATGAGAACGATGACTATCCAGCATCTTGTCGACTGTGCGAAAGGCGAGTCGATGAGACACGTTACGGACCCTAAAGGGTGCTGGGAAGCCAGCGCGTATGTTTTCTGAACGGGATGCTGTCGACGATACTCTGAGCGCCATAGATCACCAGTATTGCCAGCTTTGACAATCGGAAGTTCCAAGGCGGGAGAGAGAGACGTATTCGAAATACGAGTAAGCAATGCATGTGCTGCTTAAGGCACGAGATACACGGCGATGTGATATCCGAGGTCCGTTGATTGTTAAAGGTAACAGTGCTTTGGTAAGAAGGTGTATCCTGGGCTGGATGCGGAACATCGATCGTTTCCAGCGGAGCGGATTGGCTGTCTCCTACGCGTGCTTCGAAAGGTGTGTGAATCCCAAAGGACTCATGCGGATATACACGGGATTCCGCCAGGAGCCTGAGGACACTTGGATGGACCGAAGTCGATGCGACCGTTGCAAGACAGTTGATGGTTCTTTCGCGCCTTCCAGGAGATCGACTCGGAGGATGAGAAAGTGCTGCAGACAATGTGGCCGTACTAAGCCCTGCGCACGAGGGGAATCACAAGTGAAGTACATCGGGGATAACAGGAGCGTTCGTGTCGATAGATAACAAGATAGCAGAAACATCCAGGTGACGGATTTCGTAGAGGCAAGGGAAAGGAGGTCGGAGATGCTTCATGTTACTATTGAGCGGTACCCCGCCAATCTTGAGCTCACACAGTGCGAGTATGAATACGTAAGACGAGCACATACCCGCGTATCTTCCAGGCTCTGAGATAACCTTTCAACTTCAGATTCCTTCTCGTTCTTGCTCGCGGTTTGCGCCTGCCATGGCGTTCGCTCCCGTTGGGGGATGGCGCAGGGAATTGCTCATGATAAGCGTCCAATGTCGGCGTGGTTGTGGAATATACAATGTTCACTGACTTGCGAGAGTATTCACAGCTAGCTCAAGAGTAATCGATGACGTAGAAATTAGCTTTGGGGCATGACGACTCAGACGAGACGGAGGGTAAGAAAGGTTAGGAAGCAACCCTGGTCGTGGTTGAGTTGCGTCGACGATCGGCCCGGTCAAGCCGCAGCGCCCTCAATTGACGCGTTCGTCCTCGACCTTGACGCGACACATTATGGTATATCCTTGGAGATGTGTGCTTCCTAATCTGACATTGGCAGTGAGGAAGGCGTGAAGCCGAAGTGAGGTCTCGTGCGCATTATTCAAGTTGTCCATATTGAGGCTGTCGGTCTGCAAATAACCGTACATCCGAGCACACTTCAGGCGTTCAGCCACATACATACGCAAACACAACCTCCTCGAAATACTCATGAAATGAGTCGTTGCCCACCAGGAGGTACTTCACATCTCCGAGGCCGCAGATTCAAGTTCTCATACATCGCACGCTTGATGCACATTGGATAGTTCAAGGGGACCTCTGATAGAGGTGGCACCAGAAGAAATTAACCTAAGCAGCGAACAGCGTCTATTTACTGAGTGCCCTTCACAGGCCTTACAAGTATCGGAAGTTGAACACCCTCATACGGACTATCGGCAATCGTCGGCCTACCCACGATCGCAACCCGCCTCACGATATCGTCCGGTTCAACGGCCAGCTCGACTTCAAAGTTGCGGAAGATGGAGAATAAGATGGCTTTGGCTTCGACGATAGTGAATCTAACGAGGGACATGGTCTCGTCAGTTTTCAAGTCTACGTGATGAGTAAGATGAGTTGGATATACCTGAAGCCGATACAAGCGTGCGCGCCCGCGCCGAAGGTCATGAGGTTACTGAATACACCGGGAAGCGCGTGTACGGCATCAGGTAACGGCCCAGCCCATCGCTCGGGCCTAAACTCCTGCGCGTCTTCGCCCCATATCTCGGTCGAGCGATTCATGATGCGGATGGGGAAATAGACTTGATCTCCCTTAGCCACGGAGATCTCCGTACGTGTCACTCCGTTCTTGTCCACGACAGGTGTACCAAGCGGAATAGTGGTATCTTCAGATACGTCGCGTTGTAGAGCAGTGACGGGTGCGTAGAGGCGGAGGACTTCGCGCAAAACGTGGTCGAGCGTTGTGAGAGAGTTGAGTTCGTCCATTGAGGGGGTGTCGTGCGGGAACTGGACGAGCTCGGCGCGAAGTTGGGCTTGCACGTCGGAGTGGCAGGCCAGGGCGAAGAGCGTCCATGAGACTGATGTGCTAGTCGTTTCGTGTCCTGTACGGCCCGAGTGATCAGCTATACATTCCTCTCAATCGAAATCGAAGAAGGTGAGGAGAAACGTACCAGCCAGCAAAAACGTCGGAGTCTGTCCATTGATCTCCTCGTCGGTCATACGCATGCTCTCTGGGAGATCGCTGGCCAGGTTTGACTTCAGACAAAGACTAATCAGATCGTTGCCGAAGTCAGCCTTCTCCATCGCTTCGCCGTTCGCAGCGGCTAGCAAAGCAGCTTTCTTCGCCTGCATGAGCTCCATGCCTTTCTCGCGGATGATAGCAGTCGCCTGCTTGCGCGCATGTAGGGGTCCGAAGGGCTGCTCATCGTCAGCTCATGTACCCCGGCATGATCGATGGCGAGGTAGCTTACCAAGTTGCGAAGGATTGGGATAGCGATTTGAACGAAGAGGAAGGGACTACGTTTGGCGTTGATGGTCCTGCTGAAGGCTCGGTAAAGTTCGTCCTGGTCGTCTTCTGCGCGGTGAAGAGAGTCGAAGTCGTAGTCAAATCCGGCGAGCCCGATGATGTCGAGCGTAACCTGGACAGATTATACTCCTCAGTGGACGTTCAAGGTCGCGCGAGGTAGGCTATTAGGCTACTGACCTTGTTCATCCAGGTGAATGCATCGACACGTAAGCGACCGTCTTTGCGTGTGGATTTGCTCGCGAGATCCAGCCAGATATCCCGCAACTGGATCATATCAAGTAAGTACCTAAAGAGCGCTTGGCAACTCATGCAAAGACGTACGGCGTTGGACTTGTCTACGAAGATCTCCGTGAACTTCCCTACTTGTACGGGACCAAACGCAGGGTTCTACATCACGCACATAAGGTAAATTCTTCAGTGCAAGTCATGGTAAGACGTACGATGACTTTGCGTTGGCGCCGATGAGTAGGACCCTCAGCAAAGAGCAGACCTAGAGAAGTTGGCTTCGTTCATCAGATATTACATTTGAAAGAACTGCCCACCTTTGCCCAAAATAGCTTCGAATATATGCTGCGCTTGCTCGCTTCGCTGGAACTGGTCGTTGTGGTGAGCGATATGGTGTAGAGCCTTGGGGTCGACGGTAAGCAGCTTCTTTTTCTGTACTCTCTCGTCAGTAACGGCCAAATCAGAGTTAACGGATCGAAAGACATACTCCCAACAGACTTCGCACGACATAGGCTCGCCCGTACTCGGTGACCCATTTCTCCATCATCCTAGCGCCCTCTTGTTCATTGACAATACCAAAGTTGCCCATCATAAGTGACGTCGGTGGTGGGCCGGGTAGAGTGTTTAGAGGCGAACGCCATCCGTGCGTATACGATTTGGCGACGGAGAAGAAGAGGTAGAGTGTGGTGACCGCGACGAGTGCACCTGCGGCGAGGAAAGGTATTGCGAGTAACTGTGTAGCGGAGAGATCAAGCATCGTCGGGAGTAAGAATGAGTAGTAGTATGTCGGATGTTCTGAAGCGAGACAAGTGGTAGATATAGCCTGGCTGACTGGCTACATTGCCACCCGGGAGCAGTACGATGACCGAATGACACCCGAGCGCCCGACGGACTGTATGGGTTACGTGCAGTTCGTTCACAGCGACAGGAGTCGGATATCCGAAAGTAGGGTGCAGGAGGCGAGGAAGTTCGAGCGGTTGCAGTACGATGCGGAAATCCGGACGGCCTGATCAACGCCGCGGCGCGCGGACTGCAGCCGCGGCCAGCGATGCGTCAAGATGTCTTTGCGTTTACCGTTTATGTACTTGACAGTGTGCTTGCAGTATAGCAGGCGTGACCGGGAGCTGTTCAAAACAGGTAGATGTGCAGGTACAATTCGGCTGTCTGATCATCGTGGTACGAGTAAGAAAGCGTGTCTTTCCAACCTCCGGATCCCACCGCCGCGGATCAGACGCGCGTGGCGCTCACTTCGCGCGACTGATCCGAACTTGTACTTGGACTCGAACCTCCATGTTCCCCATAACCGGAGTAATATATTCCTGCATAAACCAGATGTGATGTCTTCCGGTCTGGACACGGACGATCTGTCCACTACATTTGTCCCCGGTGCTTCGCCTTCCTACTTTGCCCCGCGCGCACCTAGCACTGGCCGATTCACGCGAGTTCTGCCCGGTGCGAGTGGCGATGGGATCGTCAGCTCGCCTGACGATGGGGTTGGGAAGACGCTTTCTATTGATATGAAGGGGATGATTGGAGATGCTATCGGGAATGTACGCAATATGTCCTGTGTCGCATATGTGGGACTGACGCGAGCGCTCAGCTTAGTATCAGTCCTTCGTATCGAGATGTTGTACTTGCCGCGTGAGTGTAACGTGTCTTTAACAACATTGTCATTGAATCAAACGAACATATAGCCGTAAAGGACTGTTCATTATCGACCTAAGTGCACCAGATAAACTCCCTCGCTTCCTACCACAAGGCGGAACCTGGGACGTAGCAGATGTCCAATGGAACCCGCATCCAGCTCGAGAGGAATACGTCGTGAGCACGAGCAGCGAGAAACTTCTCATCTGGAATCTTGACCTCGCTGGCCCGACTGCTATTCGACATGTCCTTCATGCTCACTATCGTTCCGTTACGGATATTAACTGGCATACTGTCGAACCAAACATCGTGGTCAGCACTGGGATAGACTCTTGGTTATGGGCTTGGGATTTGCGTGCAACTCAAAAGCCTATCATGGGTGCGTACAAGTCATTTATAGAGACATGCATAGCTCACACTACACTAGGTCTTTGCGCGTTCAATGGTAGGCGACCTTACATGTGACATTGCGCCATCACCCGTTAATCATTGTACATAGCGGGAGGTACACATGTCAAGTGGAATAGGCAAAACGGACACATCCTAGCCTCCTCGCACCAGGACCAAGTCTTAATATGGGACCGCCGAGTACGTCCCCTCTCCCTCTCTATCCACCTCAGTCGTCTGACCATAGACACCTTACCAGAAAGGTTCGATCCCCGTGACGAAAATCTATGCGCACTCAGCCAAGATCTACGGCATTGACTGGGCGCACAACTCATCATCTACGCTCATAACCTGCTCCCTTGACAAGACGATTAAGATATGGGATACGAACGAGGCCTCCGACGTCCCCGCCCCTTCACGCGCGCATCACCCGTCCGAGGCTCCCGCATTGGCACCTCGCGCAGTCCTTCATGAACCACGTAACACGATCCATACGCGCTACCCCGTCTGGCGTGCCCGCGACTTGCCATTCGGCAATGGTGTGCTCAGCCTTCCGCAAAGAGGGGAGCTGGCGCTTGAGATGTTTCACGGTGCCAACGAGGAGCCTGTCGAAGTGTTTGATGGCCATCAGGATGTTGTGAAAGAGTTCGTGTGGCGGAGAGGAGGCAGAGATTGGGGAGATTTCCAGCTTATCACTTGGTCGAAGGATCGGACGCTGAAGTTCCAGCCGGTCGATGCTGGGACCATGGCGGTACGTTCCAACCCACGCAATCCAACTCGAGTTATCTTAACTAATATGCATTATAGCGTGCAGGACAACCACTCGACAAACTTGTTCCACCGCGATCTCAAGGTTACGGTACTCGTTCCTTCCACAACCCCCCAACGATCCAAGCGCCGACACCCAAGACCCTCCTAAGCGCACCAGCAGGCCGACGCGGAATTCTAGACGAAGTTCGCGCGCAACCTCTCCTCCGCCCACACGACCGCACACGCCACCACCATCACCGTCATGCCAAACATCCCGTCCATGCCGCACGTTATCCTTCCAACCAAGCACACTCGCACAAGACCAGTAGTACATCCGGAACATCGCAGAGCTACACCTCTCAATCATCCGCTTTGGCTAGTACTTCCGGTGCAGAGAGCGCTACACCTGAAGCGACGCCTACACAGACGAGTGCGCCTATGCCGATATCTATAGCGCCGCCACGTATGCAGGCGACAATGACGCGTGGTCATGCGCCTGGACGTAGTGCGCGACCACCTGGGGCTTTAGAATGGTTGAGCAGTGTACGAGTCGTGAAGGAGGGTACACGCGCCGATGGAGGGAGTAGTGGGACAGGAAGTGGGACGCCTAGTAGGATGGGATCGAGGAGTCGGCCTGTAAGCCGCGAAGGAGCGCGGAGAAGCAGTTCGAGGGGAGGACCCAGATGGGACGACGATCTTCCTGGTTCGACTCCAGGCACAGGCGTGATGAGTCTGCAAGAGGAGTTGACGTCCGTGTTGCATAAACTCGCCGCGAGCAAGATCAAGTTGGAAAAACACGATCTTACGCGGAGACGGACGTGTACGTTAGGCCTCAACGGGCCCTGGGGCGCCTCATCGTCCGTCTTCGTACGCGTGAGCTTCGCGTTTCCAAAGGATTACCCGAACTCTGCGCCAGGCTCGAATCCGACTGTCGATCTCGAGCCTACGCCGCTTATCCCGCTTCGTGCACGAGCGCATATGTTGAGGCGCTTGAGGGCGATGTTGGAGACGAGGAGACCGGTTCTTGAAGCATGTCTTCGTTTCCTTCTTTTCGGCGACGATGAGCGTCCCGCCGCGGCTTACGGCGAGTTTGACTCGAGTAGCGACGATGAATCCCGAGGAGCGCGCGTGGGCGGAAGTAGGACTCGCGGACGCGATGCGGCGGTAGTGATGCTACACAACAACAAGAACATCGCCGAACCCCGTACATCCCAAGGCGTATTCGGTCCCGACGGCCGCCTCATCATCTTTGGCCGCGTTCCGCCGCGACTCATCCGCAACCCACTCACAGAACTCAGTGTATCGCCCAGCGTACCAACTTCGAGTCGAGGCCATGGCGATAGCGTGCCGAGATTTTTCAAGAGTCCTGCGTTGATCAGTAATGCTGTACATCAGCTTTCTGTGGCTTCGTTGGATCGGGATGCGTCGCTGGCTAGTGAGGATGGGAGTGCGCATGGGGGACATGGGGGTGGTGTGGGGGAGAATATTGGGGATATTATGCAGAGCTTGATGTTTGCTGCGCGGGGGAAGGCTCGACGACCGAGTGCAGGCGCAAGCGAGACGAATAATGCGTACGCGTTGTTACAGACGAGGTTGAGCACCGTCGCATTGCAGGATCTGAGAGACGTTGTGGCGACGGGACGTGATATGGCTGGAAAACACGTCTTTCAGGGTCCAGAAGCTCTCGAGAAGAATGAGGAGATCGCGAAGAAATTTGGACGGGCAGATCATGTGCAGTTCTTCCAGACGATGAGGTTGCTCCTACAGGAGGGCGTGCAGGAGCACTGGGGTACGAGTCCGCTGGCACGTACGATTGTCAGGGAGGTCTATGCGGAGCTTGCGGTGGAGAAGGATGTTCAGCTGCTTGCGATCTTCGCGGTGTTGTTGTTGGCGATGTATCATCCTGCTCATCCCCGTGAGTTGCATACACACTGTTCGTACACTTTGCCGGCTAACATGTCTATCATGTAGCGCGCGCAAGCACCGTCCGCGTACTCTCCCCGACAAGCGTCGGTACAACGCCCGGCGTCCGCACACCTTCCGGCGACTATTTCACCCTCCGCCGCCGCCTCTCCCGCGCAACAACAGCCTCATCATCCCCAGCACCATCCGCTCTCCCCGGCTCATTCGGCACCGCCTCTCTAAACTCCGCATCATCGCGCGGTAGCTGGTCATCGCTATTCAATGCGGGGGCGGGAAGCATGCGTCAGTTGCTTAACACTGCCGAGAACGCTTTGGGTACGACTGAGGATGGCGTCGGGAGAGAGAAGGACGGGAGTATACCGATGCCATCAGGTCGCAGTGCTACTATACCGAACTCGCCGAGGAAAAATGCGTTCGGCGGTGGGACCGGGTCATATACCAGTCCTCGGCGTGCGGGTTTGGGAGCGGAGAGTCCGCGTCCGTCGAGTAGTCCAGCTCGAGGTGCGCGCGGATGGGGCTCGCCGGCGAGCTCGACGGGCAACAGACGTCTGAGCGTCACTTTCGTACCTTCTCGACCTACGCCTGCTCCGACGTTCTCGCAGGTCTTGGCTGCGAAGCGGGGTCCTAGTATGAGACTTGCTGTCGTTGACTTGCGCGATGAGCTGCGTCGCGAAGAGTGAGCTTTTCGCTCTCATGAGGTTCAATTGGATTGACTGATTGAATGGGTGTCGTAGGGAGCGCGAGTTGGACGTGTTCCCGCCGGCCTTCGTACACCAGTTGCTTGCGCATGTCGCTGCGTATGCAGAAGTACTGTTCAGGTGGGAAATGCCGGCGAAGCGGATCGAGCTGCTGAAGGCCGTCGACGCCAACCTGCTCGCGTTGCTAGATCCGCCGCTCGATGCTGGAAGTAGTACACTCGGTGCGGTGCATGACTTTTCTTTTGATATCCTTTAGACTGATCTACGGGCTGTAGGTGTGCTGTCATTGTGCACGCACTGCGGGAGCGAGACTTCTGTGGGTCAGGGTGTATGCAAATGTGGGGCACGCGTGTCAAAGCCTCTGTGCTCTGTTTGCCGGTTACCTATCAAGGGTATGTACCTTTGTAAGCACCGTGAACACTCAAGCTGACCATACTTCAGGCTTATCGTATGCCTGTCTGGGATGCCAGCATGTCAGCCATCTTTCATGTTGGCGCGCGAGTAACATCCCTGCGTGCGCGGCTGGATGCGGGTGTCTATGCAAGGGTATCGGACAGGGATCAGGCCCTCCGCTGTCAACTAGCCCTTTGGGACTTGATCTGCAGCCGCTACCGGTGATTTGACGATCCGCACGCGACGCACCGGTTTTATGATACAAGTTGTGTATACAAAGTGCCTTTCTACTTGTGATGGATCTTGGTTTTGATATGTTTTACATGCTTCTCTTACTCTGCTATGCACATTTAAGTACATGGAGCCCAAGCCTCTCGCAGGCTCCCAGATATACTTCGCTACTACCGGCCAATTCGGAGCGTTACAGATGATACTACCCACGACACTCGTATTTGACTGACACCGTCCGCCACATGTTCAGCCTGATCTCTAGTCCCACAGTATACCCTCCCCAGGCCTGCTGTTCATCCGACTCTTGCCTGGCCTGTCCCAAGTCCACGGCGGGGACTCAAGCATCTTCCTCAACATCCACAGACACCCGAGTCTGCGGGTCAGACGATGGGCGTTGAGATTCTGAAGCCATTTCGAGCTCAGTTGGTAGTGACGATGGATGCACATCAGACTGCGACATCCCGTTCTCTTGATTGAGGAAATGCCGTTTCAGGCGAAGGGTCTCAAGGTCTGCCTCAATAAGGCTCGTGTTCTTTGAGCTCTGTACCTCTTCAAAGAGGCGCAGCGCGTCCGCAAGACAGGAGTGCGCGGTGTCGAATTCGGCGCGGTCCTGATGCACAAGCCCAAGGTGGCGTAGCGCCTTACCTTGAGCAAGCACGTTGCCGCTTCTAGCGGAGATGTCGCGTGCCGAACCAAACGCGTTGATCGCCTCGATGTATTGATGTTGTTCCCAGTACAAGCAGCCTAAGTGAAATAGTGCATCGGCCTCTCCTGTATGGTCGTTCTTTTTCCGATACATATCAAGAGCAGACTCTAGGGAGCGCTCTGCATCATCAAACCGCGCGAGATGGACATAAGCCTGCCCCAATTGGCATAAAGCGTCGGTCATCCTGAAACGATGATCGGGGTCCATGTCCAGTCCCATTGCGTACGCGCGTGCCGCCTCGTCGTAATGGTTGCGATGCATGTATAAGTCTCCCAATGCACACCATGAGTTCACTTGGCCCTGAATGCTGTTCAAGTCGCGATAGAGATTGAGTGCTGACTGTAGTGGCTCTGCTGCGTCCTCGAGTCGACGAGAATCAATAAAGAGCATCCCAAGCTCATACATGTCATTGGCCTTGCCCAGAGAGTATCCAATTTCATCGTGTAGATTGTGAGCAGTCTCCAGGGCATGCTCTGCTTCATCATAGCGTCCATGATACCTGTGCAAAGGTCCAAGAGTGGACATAACATCTGCTTTCCCTCGCGTGCTATCGATCTGTTCGTAAAGATCTCGCGCAGTTTCCAGCGCCCGCTCGGCCTCGTCGTATCTTTTACGGTAAAAAAGTAAATCTCCGAGACATTGCAGAGTGTTGGCTGTCCCGAGTGTAAGATCAAGCTCCTGGTACAGACCAAGCGCCTGTCGCAGAGTGCTTTCTGATTCATCGTGTCTATAGCGTGCCTTATAGAGTTCACCCAAGCACATCAGAACGTTGGCTTCAGCCACTTTGTCACCGGCCAACCTGCTCAATTCCAGAGCCTTGAACAGAGCCGAGAAGGCTTCCTCGAATCGTTCTCCAAATCGAAGCGCATTCCCAAACTTCTCCCAAATCAAGGCTGTGTTGGCCGGGGCAGCGCGTTGTGCATGGGTGATGGCCTTTGAAAGCAGAGTCGTATCATAGATTGATAAGACAGAGGATAGCCAAGCAAATGAATCTATTGCGCTGAGTATGTGGTCAAGACGATGTGCTTCTTGAACCAGAGAGAGCTCGAGGATGGTTGATATATTCACAAGTTCAGGCTGCACGAATTTCTTGGAATAAGCTACGTCAGGCCCCCAGGTCCCAGGCTTTGATATAACAAGGGTGCAGTACACATCTGACAGATGGGAGAAGAGGGCACTTGAGACAGGATGGTGCACCTGCATGTAGTGACGAATAGGTGAAAGAACGCGCAAGAAGTCGTCTTCAGACGAGTAGACGAGGGAGCATTGCTTCAGAAGAGCAATCGAGCGACGCAAATTTGGTAAACGAATCGCATAAGCGTCCACGAGCGCTGGTATGCGTGCTTCGGGAAGTCCTTGAGGCAGAGTGCAGAGTACGCTGAAGAAGTTCAAGGCAACCGTATTATCCCGTAGCATGGGACTAGAGAGGGAGAGCCCTACGGATCGCTCTACACTGTTTAAGCGATGTTCGGATCCACGCGACGTCTGCAGCAGACTCGTCTGCTCCAGCGCCCACCGGCCCCAGAGAACCTCTGAGGATTCTGTCAATGCCAGTTGTGCCAAAAGCGTCACTGCGAGGGGAACAAGGTCGACGGCCTTGATAAGTCGTTCCGTATAAGCATCATGAGAATCGCATATGGCATCCCAGGTTTCTAATGCGGCCTCAAATGTCAAAGACGTGATGTGGGCCAAGAATGGACGGGTCCAAGCGACGCGTTGAGGGCGATCACCCCCTCTGGTCGTAACCAGCAATGCAAAGTGAGGTAATGAGGTAATATCCGCCAAGAGAGATTCAACGCCCAGAGTATCAGCATCCCAGGGTGTTTCCAAGTTATCCAAGCACAATATTCCACGTGGTAGGGCGCGAATGTGAGAGAGGAATAGGGCGCGGGGCGTAGATCGACTCTGTGCATTTGGCACAAGCCCAAACATCGTCAGAAGCTCCCTAAGAATGCCCTCGACCGAGGTGACCGCTTCACAGGACATAAAGAAGCGCCCGTCGCCATACAGTTCCTCGAGTTCCGATCGATGAAGCACAGCCAGCGCAATGGATGTCTTTCCAATCCCGCCCGATCCCAGGATGGCAACTCGGGCCGGAGGCTTGTCAAGGATGAGGTTGACAATATGGTCCACATCTTGTGCACGCCCGTGGAATATGGCGGGAGGTGGAGGAAGGGGCGAATGAACTCTGGTCACATCGGTCAGTTTGTGAGGCAGATAACCAATGTTCGTAAGTGCACACCGAGATGTATCGGGATCAGACGGCGCAGCCTGATAGAGTCAGATATCTTGCATCGTATTATAGATAGACTGAGAACGCACCAAGCCTCCAGTGAGTATCATGTCAAGCTTCTTGCTTTGGGCTTGCATAGTGAACGTGTTAATGATGTGTAGCTTCGTCTGTACATGACTGCTGAGTGAAGGTTTAGGAAGATTGGCGATAGAGGCCCTTACGTTGAACAGGTCGAGCGCTGCTTGCATGTCAATGCGACATTGCTTTGCATTCCCAGATAGTTCTGTGCGGTTGATATATACCCGTGCACGATCTCTCAGCCGCTTTGATCCAGCTTTGCAAGCGTTAAGAGTCTCTAGTGACTTTGCGATACACCTAGTACAAAGTCTAAGCCACGTTCCGTGAGAAGAAGAACTGATTCTCTCGTACCTTTCAAGCTCCGTCAATGGTTCATGGAAGCCTTGGGGCAACGCATCGTCGCCTGTCCCAAGTTCCTCGGTCTGCGCGCGCACTCGATCAACGATACTCTTAACTTGCTGCGTGACGGACATAGTCGCCTTCCAGTCCGACTTGAAATTCTCAGCCTCCTGAAGAACATTAGAAATGCATATACACCTCGGGCCGGTACATGAGCTACGCACATCCTGCATTTTCAAGAGCTCGATGAGAACGCCAGAGATGATTCCTAGATACGGGACGTTCTGAGTCATGGACGCCGCGACTCCCAAAAGTTCCACAGCAGTCTTTGCCGCGCCCTTGGCGTCTTGCCTAAGACTATCGCTGAGCCCTATAAGGTGCATCAGTTCAGATAAATCCCAGCATTTGGCGCTGCTTCCGAGGATCGCGTACGCAGTCTAGCCCTCACGGGGGTGGCAGCGATTTCGCTCTCCATGCAGGAATGCTTTGGAAGATCCAATCAGTCGGGTGAGAAGATAAGTGTAGATGTTTAAGAGATCTCAGAACTGGGATGGTGGGCGCAGGTCGTAACTTCGCGATCAATTCTGGGTGCATCGAGTACCTTGGCTGATGACGCGCTCTCCCACCCTCTTCTTCCTTTTCGACTACCACCGTGCTCTACTTACTCGTTCGAAGTACTTCTTGCCATACTACAAAGATGACGAGCCGCCTTCCAAAGCTCGTAGCGTTTGACCTCGAGTGCGTTATCGTCGCGGCCTCGTGTGCTTGCAGCCTGAACGGACGTTGAAGGCGCGCGCACGCAGCTACACGCTCTGGCCGCTTTGGATCGATACTCATGTATCCGGTACATACTCATTCCTATATCATATCACAGAATATTTATCTTAACTTGAAATGACTGTAGGCCCACTCAAGCGCCCATCGGAGAACGCTGTAAATGTTGTCAAGGACAAACACGGCGAGACGTTTGGTTTCTACCATGACGTTCCCGAGATCTTGCATCGTCTGCGCGATGCTTGTGTCGTGGTTGCAGCGGCATCGCGCACGAGTGCACCGCGCCTGGTCCGTTGGACGACATGACAATTAAATGTTGGTCCAGCACGGTGGTCGGATCAATTAATTGTTGATAACAAATAAATGCGAATGGCGCAGGCGCAGACGGCCTGTGCACACGCTCGCACTATTCTCACGATACATTTCACTGTTACTAACGTACTATAGGGCCTAAAACGACGCCAGGAATACATATTACATTGCCTAGAGCTCCCACGAGGGCCGGATAAGAAAGAATGCGGCGATATGCCGCAGACAAAGAAATGCAGCGACATGCCGCAGACATAACAATGTGGCGACATGCCGCAGACATTGAAATGTGGCTACTAGGTGCTAAGGAATAAAACCCGCGATTCTGTCAGATAAGCAAATGCGGCCCACAGAA
>KV424934.1:0-14668 GCA_001632445.1 Peniophora sp. CONT | reverse complement strand
TATCCTCCATTTTTCCCGGATTTACTACGTCACTTTACGGCTCTCAGTCCCTTCCTGCCTCATTGAGGTGTTCTCATCACTGTTCCGATCACTGTTCCGATCACGGCCTCTTTCCCTCGCTTTGGCTCGGTCTTTTCCGGTTCTTTCACGTGCTCCTTGTAGTTCCCACGTCTCACGTGCTCCCCCCGCGCCTGCAGACAGAGAGCAAGCTCCCTTCTCCCTTTTCCCTCACTTGCTTATTCTCTGTGCTGCAGGTGTGTAGACTAGCCTTTGTATTCAATCCCACTTGCTTATTCTCTGTGCTGCAGAGCTGTCCGCTTCGTGCAAAGGCTGCGCTTTCAACACGGACATGACAGGGCGCGGACAAGCAAGAGACGGCCCGGGCGCTGTGACATACGCGCAGAGTCACGTTGGTGACGGTGCACGTCGGTTAGCGGGAGACCGAGCTCATCTCTACCGTGCACTCCGTCTGTAACACTACACACTGTACAAAAGTTACTCATGAGCTCAGACTACGCGTACGAAAGTTTTGACTCGGATACACTGCGCCAATTGGACCAATTGGAGGAGGCGGGATTTGGACTGGCGGCAGAGCCTGGCGGTTTACAAAACTTGGCTGCTGGTGCGTTCCACTCGCAGTCTAGAGCAATCGAGTTCTGGCTCACAACCCACAAGCAGGTCATGTCCCTGAGGTATCTCACAGTTCTGACCCCAAGAGCCAGTACTGGGATCTGAAATCTCACAGTCCTTGGACGCCGACGCTGTGCCTACGTTTCCTTCTTCCGCACCAATCATCATTGCAGGTGCCAGAAAACGCAAGAAGGTCTTGCAGCGCTCAAGTTTGCCAATTCAAGAAACTCCGCCGCCACCACAGAAGCTCCGCTCCGCTCTCTATCCATCCGGAAGGCTGGCACCAGCACGGCTGAAGCTGCTGCACATCTTGATCTCGGTGCAGTCCATTCTGAGACATCGGCGGGGCAAGAGTCTGGCGAAGAGGAAGGGGGGGATGTTGCGGGACTCATGGCAGAACCGGGAGGAACACAGGGGTCCTCAGGATCGTACGACCAACAGGCCGTGTACATGCAGAGTCTGCAGCCATCTCAGGGCCACAGCTCAAACGAGGACAGGGAGCCTGTGCGTGTCTCACAGGTCACCAGCCACGAGGACTCAATAGATGAGTATGAGCGCAACAGTTTCCTTGTGAGCGACGACATCAGCGAGGTGGAAGACGGGCAGGACAGTGGCTAGATGAGACGTGTGGGAGGCATAGCGAGTGGTCTCAATCGGCATTGTTGTATCCAGTGTGGTCCAGTACTGCGTCCTTTTTACTCTACCATTGCTGGTGATGGGACAAACAAAAGATAGCGGATGGGCGAGTAGACCAGACATCGTGGCAGATAACATAACCAGATGATGTTGATGCAGAGGGAAGAGCGAACAATAAAGGGCACAGTGGAGGTCGTACAAAGCGACGGAAGCAGCCTAAGACGAAATTTGATGATGAAATCTCACGTAGGGGTGTGTCAGCACACGGTACCGTACCGTAGGTCGAGCGCGGACATATTGAATATGGTGGAGACAAATAAATGATATGCCACGAGCATCAGCTTGGAAGTCTGGGCGTTCAAACGCGTGTCACAATGTTCCAACTGTTTGGCGTGTATGTAGTGTGACGTGCTGGCGTCCGGAAAAGGGTCAACGAGGTCGCTGTGGGTGATTGGATCTCGGCAAATGCCGAGTCGATTCAGACCGCAAACGGGATGACCTCATGGCAGAAGCTCGAGCGCGCTTTAGTGCTGGATATTGAATCTGTTCGTATGCCCTCACCCTCGCGGGTTCACTTGCCAATCTTCCTATAGCGTTGCTGAACCCGAGCAGCATAGGCTCCGTGAAGAAGGCCTTCTGCAAGCTGGATGGCACAGAATCACTGTGCGGCGTCTCATTGTTCCCCTGCTCGTGCTCCTGAACCAGTGCCTGCAGGCATGCCAGACCCGCTGTGGTATCCATTAAACCGTCGCTGGATCGTAGTGCAGTGTTCATGGACTTCATGAACCCAGGGATAGTCAGGCCCTCCCTGACCGCATCCCATAGTTGGTAGACGTCGACGCCATCTCGCTCGCTCGCCGGAAGTGTGAAGACAGCCGCTCGCAACAGGACCACCGTGCTCGGCGCATCAAATCCCAGACGCCACACGCTCTTTACATACGGGTCTAGCCGCTTCTCACCCAAGAGAGGGTTGTCGCCAGAGAGCGCCACCTCACAATGCCACACAAACACCGACAGTGCACATCTCACGTCGGATCGAAGTATGTCGACGGTATCCTTGCGGAGTGGGTTATTGTTGGCGACACCAATAGGCTCTCCGGTTGAATCCACCAAGAGGATCCTGGCAAGAGTGACAATCAGGGCGGGCCGCGTGGGTGCGATCTCGGTTGATCTGTGTGCTTGCCGAGAGTCGACCAGAGTCTGCAGTATAGTGTGCGACTGTGCCCGAATGTCTGCGAATAGAGTACGCCGGTCAAAGGATGGACTATTCAGGATCGCGGCAAGACTGCCGACTATGCAGATGAGAAGACAGTCGAGCCATATCTGTCGCTGTACCGTCAGACTGTGTGTCGGCCTGTGATGCTATTACCTAATGACCGGTGAATGGTGCAGGAGCCGGCCGAGCCGGCCGTCGGACGGAAATAAGAGAAGTAGGCGTGGTAGCCACGCGTCTTCCAGCAACTTTACGCAACCCTTCGGGTCTGTCTTGACTCGTTCTTGTATGTTCATATCAGCCATCGCAGATGTCGTTCGAGTCCAACGTCGTAGATGCGACGACAGCGGTGGGCGTCAGAGCTCAAGCGATCCGGTCGTGGGCCTTCGCGCGCGTGTGAACCGCTGGTGTCACATGTGACGCATCAATATAGCACGGCCCTCCAGGCGAGCCTGGCCCTCAGAGTAACAGCGGTGAGTGAGACTTGTACGTGGCAGTAGTAAAGAATGTTCCTCTGGTACTGCCAGTTTGTCAAACAATATGGTGCTCCAAGCTTCATGGGACACCAAAAGCAAACCGAGCTCACCACTTCAGCCTCAACATTACTCTCAGTGCCACTGCCCAAACCCTCTACCGTATCACTCACAGCATGTACGGTGAATAGCCAGATAGGAACCGGGTGCATCGGGCCGTTTGATCCCAGCCACAAGTCGTGTGGGATACTATTGCATGACTTTTTGCAGTTGCTCAAATGAGACCTACTCCTTTTTCAGGGGCCAGGAATATGCTCGTGAACTTGCTTGTGGTGGTCTCCATCCTACATCATATCCTGGCGACGCGCGCGCCCGGTCCCTGACGTAGGTCTGCAGCGCTCATGCTTTGTCTGCCTCGGAAACTCCTGTCACAGGCTCTCGAGTGCATCTTCTGGTGACTGACATTTGACCCAGATATAGCGATCCGAGGCCGCCCGCGACCATAGACTTCTTGAGCATGCACGATCGAGGCAACGAGAGCCCAACGGAACCGCCTGCGTGCCTCGCGAGTCCGAGAGTGACCGGTTGTATACCAGAGATGCGATTACACACGGGAGGCACGCACCGTGGCCGTTTGACGAAGGCCGTTGCAGTGGCCGTCAGAGGGCCGTTGCAAAGGCCGTTCGACCAAATGGGCTCATGCGGATGACG
Source organism: Peniophora sp. CONT (assembly GCA_001632445.1). Taxonomy (NCBI): domain Eukaryota; kingdom Fungi; phylum Basidiomycota; class Agaricomycetes; order Russulales; family Peniophoraceae; genus Peniophora; species Peniophora sp. CONT. The sequence goes on along the minus strand of KV424934.1, from coordinate 11,005 downwards.
TAGTCGGGCCATCCTTTTGAGAGGCCTCTCGTGCCACTTTCGTGCTTAGGGCAACGTACATAGTCGCAGTTCGACTGTATCTCTTTAGTTCCCGGGAAAGTCACTAGGCCTAGACCAGTATAATGCCTTATGTAGGTCAGCAGTTATCATGTACTAAACATCGTCTAGAGCTAATTCAACTATGGGGTGCCCATCTGGGACCCGTCAACGAGCCCTCGCAAGTGCTGTGTTTCCACGTGGCACCCGCGCACGGACGAACAAAGGACATGAGAAGGGTGTGTGAAGGAGCCTCGATACCTAATACACTGCACTGCATGGTATGTTCGGTAGTTACTATAGCATGCCGTTAGCTACCTACTGCAGACCGCTAACCGGATGCAGCAACTCTCCATCGACCCAGAGGTCGTAGACTCGAAACTTCATACCAGGCACGAGGGAATCTCGCCTTGAAAGGATAGGCCGACACGTCGTCAAAACGTGCCCGTTTGGTCGAACGGCCTTTGCAACGGCCCTCTAACGGCCACTGCAACGGCCTTCGTCAAACGGCCACGGCGCGTGCCTCCCGTGACAGCAAACGGCTTTCTGAGTTCGGGTCTGCTATTCTCCCGCGCCAACGCCAACTGTGGGTAGAAGCGGTAGGCTAAAGCAAATAAGGAGGTAAGCATGCAGCAGATACATAAATATAGGTCAGAATGTACCTTCCAAAAGCCTCTGATCCTCCGTAAGACCATGCCTAATGTCATCCGCAACACCGGTGTACCAGAACATATTGAACAATTGAATACTCGAGAGGAGATTACTGTGGCTAGTGTTTGTGATGCATGGATCTATTAACAAAAGAACGTAGGCCACAAGAGATTCGGTCAGACTGTCATGCTAGTAGGAGTGCTGGCCTCTCGTAATGGTTCTGCTGGTCGTGGCGACTTCATAGCCAGTCATGGGCCTATGATACTCATTGTTGCGCTCGTATCGCGAGCCTCTCATGCTACTCTCTGGAGCCAATCTGCGATGGTTTGTTGTTCTTGTTCAAGCCCCGTTCATTGACCGAACAATGGGTGTATCGTGCAAAAAGTCGCATGCACTTTTACAATAAATGCCCGAGAATCTAAGGCATGGTGCACGGATAGACACCCTAAGACCCAACCCAAAAGTCTCGGGAATGCCCCCAATGGCTTGCCAAGCATCTTCGCACATACTGGCCACCCTCTCGCCGTCTTCTTGCCGCTTGCCGGCCTCATGTACCGTCACGGGAAGTTTATACGACTAGTAACGCTCGAGGCGTGTCCGAGGGATCCCAGTCAAAGGAGGATACGACCGGGCCATCAAGCTTCGATGCGTTGAAGGTACTGGTATCTAAGGACACACGAATGGGCTAATAGCGAGCTCAACAGAAGCGAGATAGCCGTAGGCGGAGAGCTCGCAATGAGCGAGCCGAAGAGTGACTGTGGCGACTGATCAGAATGCGCAGGCTTGGCTCGTCGTCTCTTGCTGTATTGTCTGGTCGACCGGTCTGGATCAATAACCTGTACTGTGACACACACTGTAAAACCTCACTGTAGCACTCGGGGTCTGCGGGATGCCTTCACCTGGGAGGTGATGGTCAAGAAGACAGAAGTGTGCGGGACAAAGAGGAAGCAATACGCAACACGTGTAACGCGCGATGCGATCGAACTCGCACGCCACATGGACGGGCGGCCTGGAATATCTTTCGCAATCGATGATGGGCTGTAGTGATACCGTCCGAGCAATGCTCTCCCATGGCACACAAACATCATTTCATTCAAGATCCAGAGCACATACACGACACAACACAACACTAGTACACAGCGCGGAATCCTGGCGCTGTGGGAATGTCAGTAGAGGGATCGCTTGGCTCGGATGGACTGCCTCACAGGCAACAAAGCCTCTCAAACGAACGGTCCAGTCTCATACAAAAAGGGAAGCTCCATGGGAGCCGCAGAGGCTGTACCAAGCGGGGCGTGGTTGCTTGAGTCGTGTTCTTGTGCGCGATCTGGCGCCGGCTGCGGCGAGGGGTATTGACGCAGCCAGCTTTTGATGAGGGCAAAGTCGGCGAAGCAGGCGGGGATCGGGTCGCTGATGTACTCGTCGCTGAACTTGACAACGACGAGATTGCCGCGCCAGAGCTGGTCATCTTTGAAAAGATGGCCGTTGATCTTGCGCGCGACCTCGTTGACGGGGAACACCCATCCTTCAGCTGACGGAACGGGGTAGAAGATAGCGTAGACCTGCTGCTTGATGAGGATGCGCTGCTCACGAAGGCCGTCAGTCAGACTCGACATCGACACCGGGCTACACACCTGGTAACCGCATGCGCATTGTCCGTTCTCCAAAGTCATGCCGAGCTTCATCTGTGTCTGGGGCAATAGTGACCACCGTATACGGACGGCGGACGAGGCTCCTGTGACAGCCCTGCGCTGGGCAAGGATGATGGATACGGACGGCGGTCTGTCGCGGGCAGGGATGCGGATGACTGGTATCAACTGCGTCTCAGCGGTCGTGGTCATGGCGGGTTGGGGGAGAGCGGTCGGGAGAGCGCACTGGTACTTAAAGCGTATGCGTCCTCCAATTTGAAAACGACACAACTTGAGCGCACCAATGAACTTCGGAGCGTAATTGTGCTGACGAACGGGGTTGCCCGTCAAGAGCACGCAGTGGGTGTCCATCGGTGATGACCGAGAAAGTTCTACGTGTCCTTGACCTGTATGCATAGACAGTGCTATGTGGTCAGGGCGGGTGTGCGTAAGATGAGAGCAAGCCCTCGGATGCACACATTCTGGCATACGAAGAAGCGCAGATCGCGTTCGTGACGCAAGAACCTAAATCGTGGTGGCCCTCAGTGTGATCGGAGGGTCGTTCCAGAGATAAGCCCGACGCTGGTAGAAGGAAGCAAGTACGACACGATGCAACTTGAGCGCACCAATGAGCTCGGGAGCGTAACCTCGTTACCGAAACAGTTTGCCCGTTGAGAGCGCGCCATAGGTGCTCCGTGTCATTGACCGACCACTGTTGGTATTTGACATACACACACGAGACTGTGTGGGCTTGGGTTGTGAAGGGAAGCGACACCTGCGTTGCTCGGTGCCGCCCGGGTGGAAGGAAATAGATGGAAAATGGCATTAACAAAAAGGCCAGAGTATGTATTGTACGGGTACACACGAGCGGTGCGTGCAGCTTGGTATACATGTGGGAAGTGATCATGAGAACAGATTTTGATGTTGAGTTAGGAGTGGTATGCGTGGCCAAAGTCGTGCGCGTACTCGTCATAACTGGAAAACGAGGGGATATCCCGGCGCATCTAGTTCGCCCATATCCTCTGCCTATCGTCTTTCACCTCGGTGGGTACAAGACCTATCATCATGTCCATGTACGCCCTCCGCTGTGACGAGCATTCCTCAAGGGCAACGTTGGATCTTGCTCGAGTTTGCACCGCATGAGAGTTTGATGGGAGTAGTGCCGCGGTGCCGTGTAGAGAGGTGGACCATGGCGGGACAGTACAACAAAGAGGTTGGGGTCGAGATCAAGCGACGGCTTTGGTTGCGCTTCGCATTTGGGGATCAGCACTTGCCGAGTGCACTCGTGTCGCGCCTCAACCAGCCGGGCCCGAGTTCTTCTCTACGGTGCCTTGAGAGACTGGCTTTCTTTTTTGCCCGCATCCTCTCTCTCTTTGGCCGAGACAGCGATTACATTCGAGACATTTTCCTCCTACGAGCCACAAAAGGGAGTGCTACAAGATAATCAGGGCAGATCCTACTTATTCGATAATGAACCACTTCCATCCTGGCAAGCATCGAGATCGGCAATAGGGACGCTATCCAGGTCCAGTGTGAGTCGAACTCGACATTTTCACCCGCGGTGATCTGCGAGGCGTGGTCCATGGGCTCGGCGTCGTCGAATCATTGGTTGTATGTGCGAATGAGGGTGGAGGGGGACTTGAGCGCGCGTGAAAGGAATGTAGCGACGGACTGGCGAGTGGACTTGTTGATGTGGAAGGCTTGAATTCGGAGATGAGTGAGCGGCGCTTCGAAGCGGCGTAGAGCGTGGCCCGATGCCGTCGAATATGAGCACGAAGAACAAATTGGAATTGAACCATTGGCGCTTGCCATGATCACGCGCTCGTCGATGAGTCGGTGGAAGAGGCCGATGCCAATGACGGGCGCAATGGTCCAGAGCGAGTGCCAGAAAAGCGAGAACGTGTAGTCGAAGTAACTGCACTCGCGGTCAGCGGTCCGTACATGTGCACAGTCGATGCCGTCATTTACTGTGATCGATAGCACCTAGTTGACGCCAAATCTACGCAGTACCATCCACTCTTCACCATCCCAATCAACTCTCCACGTATTGGAGCCAACTGCATGTAGAGTGTCCTGAATGCGACCACGCGCTATCTCGCATCGTCGCACGACCAACTCTAGCTCTTCCTTGTCCTGTAGTCTTTCCACGAGAGCGTGCCAGAAGGACTCCAAGATGGCATGGGGCGTCTCGGTGTCTTCCCACTCCCTTGTAGGCGACGACAAATGAGAAAGCAACGAGGACGTATTGTTGTAGTTAATGGGCCCAGGCGGCGCTTCAAAGTTCATACCCTCCAGCGTGATAACAGTTAGCGCGGGGAGAGCGAGGAGCGGGGCGAACCAGTTCTGCATCAGATGAGATTCTGGGTACAGGCCTGATATGTCAACCTCACGGTGAGTGCCCCTGCGAATGCCATTGAACCCGAGCTCCCGTGTGTGGGTGCGTCGGATATGTACGGATAGGAGTGCAGGACGTTGGCGTCTATAGTTGCCGAATGCGCTTGGACGGATGGATGGCCCTTGATACACGCTGCCAGAAGAGACGGGTCCATATCCTCGTTCCCAGTATCTCCGTACTTGTATAATTCGTCCCACTCCAGAGAAAAGATCGGGGGTAGAGCTTGGCTTTCAGTGCCGACTGGACTGGTGAATACTACAGCATTGTGGTTGGCTCTGTCGAAGACACCGACCCCGTTGAGCTGCATGTGAGAGAAGCGTACATCCAATAATGTTGCAAAGTGACTTGTAAGATTGCATTGGAAAATAGATATGAAAGGATCTATTGGGTGGTCGCTTGAAGTGCCCCGAACATAGACCTCGCAGACAGAGGGGAATGTCAGGGTGCCAAAGAGAGTGAGAACGAGAACAATATCGCCAGCCAGATAGATGTGCCGAAGGTGGGACAAGGTCACGTCTGAGGAACGACATGTGGTAGTATCCTCCGTGTCAATGTCATTGCGTCGGATATCCAGATGCAGTGACATTAGTTGTGGGACATTATGCAGTGCCTCCGTGATATGGTGAATCTGGCTTCAGGACCTGAGCATCAGTCTGTCTAGCTTCAACGTTGTGAGGGATGAAGGTAAAAGCTCTTGGACCGTAGGTATGGAGCACGCGTGTAGACAGAGTGTTCGGAGTCCTGACAGTTGGGAGGCGGTACCCAACCTGCCGATATGCCAGATCCTGCGAAAGCCAAGGTCGCTCACGACAAGCTGCTCCAGGGTCCCGTGGTTGTGAGCGACCAGATATTTCAATGCGCCCTTCAACGGTGCGAGATCCACGGCATCACGAGGTAAGGACGTGTTCAGGTCCACCAAGAGAGTCCTTATCCTAGATGCCTGGCGCGCGACCTCCTGCAACGACAATAGGCTGGATCCTCCCTCCCAGTACCACTTCGTATATAGAACACAGTGAATGAGTAGGGCCTTGCTTCGCTCGAGGGAAAGTGCTGTCAGCTCGCGGCCACCGCCTGGTGCGGGTAGAGTGGACCAGAGTCTTCCGGTGTACAGAGATACATTGCGCCATTTCCTACACACGTGGCTGGCGTTGAAAACAGAGGAGAAGAGCCCTAGCTTGCCACAAGGTATCCAATCAAATATGGGCACAGCCGGCTGTACTCCAGGTCAATCAGGCTTCCCCGCAAGGAGGTGTCGCAAACGATGATCAACAACAGGTATGTCTGGTTCCTGTGTACATTGTCTGCTTATCACTCACATATTCTTTGTCCAGAACCAACAATCACCATCAGCTTTGAGCAACATAGTGCCAACCAGGTCAGAGCAGCACATCCAAGATACTCAGTCTCACAATCCTGCGGCGGAGAACATTCAGACCGTTGCCAGCTCGCCAACCTCTCTGCCGTTGTCCACACCTGTCGCCATCCATAAAGGCAAGAGGAAACAAACAATCTTTCTGTCCTCCAGCCAATTCTTATCCAACGCACTCCTGTGTAAACACATTCACAATGTCAGCCCCCAGACGGGCGGCGGCTCCCAGGTGGGCGGCCAGGCATCTACGTCAGTTCTCTCGGTGACTGCCCACTTGGACCTGGATGCCACACACTCTGGCTCCGAGTCGTCGGCGGGCGGGGTACTCGGTGAAGGTGAAAGCAAGGAAGAATACGAGCGTAACAGTTTTGTCATGTCAGACAATGCAGAGCTTGAGTACGAGGATGAGCACAGTGCGGACAAGATCCAGGGTTAAGCTACGCATATTTATCACAGAGGTTTTCTTGGTACCACATGCAAAGTTATTCGTACGGCAGTCCCTGTGTGTCTGGCGATATATATGGCGTGGGAAGAGTCTGTCATCTATTACAGGCTTTCAACTTTGGCATGCATCTTGTCTGATACCGCCACGTGTATGCTGATTTCGCCATGAGCGATGAAGACTATTACTACAGGGACAATTGGTCAATGGAATCATGGTATGTCAACGAATGTGGCACATCATATTAAGCTGAGAGGATGTCGTACAGAATAAAGTCAGATGAACAACAATGGACTTTTAGTTCAGCCATATTGCTAAAGACATAGTGAAAAGTGCTCGTTCCCCAGCCCAGATCGCTCATGCAGCAAAGCGTCGGCACACCGCTACATATTCTGGCGATGAGGAGAGCCAACTTTTGGCACCTACACTCTCCACGCTGCTCACACAGTCTGCCGAGGGACAATACATTCTCTATCTCTCTGACACAAAGACGCACTGCCATGGGAACATGCCTCTGGACAAAGACACTGGCGCCAACCGCCTGCAGCTGATGATTTATCGCCAACTGCTCTCCGCGATGGTATCAATGTCTTTCCCGTGGCAAGATTGGTGGTCCGCTCTGCAAATTCAAGCCAGCGCACAGCTATTGGAGCACTTTCTAGAGGATGCAATGCCTCTGCTGGTACACACGGAAGCAACTGCGGAGAGCTTTCCGTGTACACTCTCTGGACTGGTGGACATGCTCTGCTCTGCTTTCATTGACCTGCGCGTATCTCATGTGGATCATGAGCTAGAGATTGTATACCTCGCCCAGAAGGCTATGAGGGACTTGCAGACCACTGACGGGAGAGATACATTATCTCAGGATAACCAAGTGGAGAAGCCGGTTCTATACGGTAAGATCACCTGTAAGAATGTCTGTACTTTCTCTCACTGTGTTATTTTACCACCAAAGTGTCCTCAAGCACAGGGGATGGCAACCTGGGGCAACCTGGAGATGTCAGCCTCCGTGTGCAAGATGGCGTCTGGCGCGTCGTAAAGAAGACAACGGTCAAGCATGACAAAAATCTCCTCGACCTTCACTCTGGGCTGCAAATGGGTACAGGACATGGGCATGGGTGACGACGAAACTGCAAGTCTAATTCCCATTCATTATCGCATGGTACACGTCGTCAGCATCAACCTCACAGTCCTCATGCTCTCTGTTTGAGAAACCCTCTGTGTAGGGAGCATTGAGCCATCGCTCTAGGACGGCCGTGGCCCGTGCAGTCTGGACCGGGGCCTACTACTGCAGATACTGAAGTACTGTGAGCTTCTAATAACCCATGCCGCACTCTCGAGCGGCAAGGAGAAGACTGTTGCTCCGGTCAGCTACAGCCATCAGACATCATAGGAGCACAGACAGCTCGCGAGCAAGCGCGATGAAGGCCGGGCCAAAGGCTCCCTCCATTGCCATCTCTGATCCGGAGCATCTGATGAGGGAGGCCCCCTAGGCCGTGATCACCGTGCATGAGCAGCGCCGTTCCCAACAACTCAGTGTGCAGACTCAAAAAGGCTCAAAAGACCCCAGCCTCTAGGTTCTTGCAGTTGCAGACAACACACAATGTTCCTTTCTAAGGTACGTCGGTTAGTTTGACGTATTGTTACACTGTCCTTGCACGCACACGCAGTACATTTTGGGCTTCCCACCCGATGACAGCTCTTTGGAGCTCCTTCATGGCGACCGAGGAACTCTTCGCCCAATGAGCCACACATATTTTGACTGCACGGTAGTGTGCGATATGCTTGTGTGACGTCTACGGCTGTCCTCACCTTGGTTGTGCTCTGATGACGGTCAAGTTGTGGGATGGGAAAGTGCGTATATGGGGCTGGGCATTAAATAGCTGCGCTCATCGTAGATATTGCCTGCAGCGTACCCCCATCCTCACGCTGCTATGCCAAAGAAGGTACATCACATCTGCCTTGCTGCAGCCCACTTCTTCTCATATACGTAAATACGCAGACATCCTTCAAACACATGCGCAGGCTCCCATTGCTATCCGCGGGCAAGTTGCCATCACTCCTTGCCATCTCCCCGCACACTCTGCACAAGCAACTCTCCCATTGCCAATATAAGGCAATGGCGCTGCGCAAAGTAGCGAGAGTCGATAATGTACCGCAAACTGTGAGCCACATAGAGTCATGAAAGTGCCAGTGTGGCTATGTGAACATGTTGCTGGTATCATTGAAGAAGCGAGCGTGAATAGGGGAATATGGTATTGCTAGAACGGGCACCTTCTGATCGGTCTGGAGTTCTGTCTGCATGGCCCCGCCCAGAGATCTCAAGAATAGGCTTTGAGCTCAAGAATGTGTGTCACAGGGAATTCAAATGTCAGTGCAGAGGAAAGAATACTACATTGCACATATACTAGCCACAGTAAGAGAGTATTTTGACGGCAATGATTGCACGACCAGAGACAAGATGTACTTTGACATCTCGAGTGGAATGCACGGGAGATGGACCAGGCGGTTGAGATACATCGCATTGAATCTCGCAAGTCATGGGTGCAAAAGCTCTTTGGGCAGACAAAAGCTGTGTAGACATTGAGGCGAGAAAGAACTCCCCACGGCCAAATAGATGGTGATTAATCACGGAGCGGAATGTGGCAAAGTCAAGTGTGCTAAAGCCAAAGGTCAGCACAGTATGTTGGCCATGAAAGTCATATAGGTGCACCTGGAGAGTTGTTCCAAGTTGCCCATGGCTATTGAGCGTATCTGGAGGGCTATCTTTTGGGTCGATGAACGAGGTTATGGTGGCAGGAGTGAGAAGGGCGCCCACACTTGAGCGATGGCTAGCACACGAGCTTTCCCGGGCATATGTAGCGCAGGGCCTGTGGCGCACAGACATCCCGCCTCTACGACGAGACTACGACGACTCTTACATGCACAAGCTCTGATCACGACCAGTCCTCTGATGGGGTACATCTATTGGCATTAGGCAACAGATGTTAATCGTGAAGGAGCATGGAGGGTTTTCTTGAGTTTTATGGACATTAAGCGGAGGGAATGAACACTGAACGATGTTGAAGGTTATGTGCAAGTGACAGCATGGCAGCAGTATGATACAGGAGTTTCACGACGGGGAACAGAATGCAAACGGTGCTTTCAAAGAACAATGGGATGGTCATGGAATGGGCAGTGCGGAGCGTATGTATGGTGCGAGGGTAGAAAAGAGAGCACCACATAATAACATATTGCAGGAGACAGCAGCGGAGAACGAGAGCAAGAGGCCGAGCATGTCAAGGAAAGTGAGAATCAGGCGATGTACACAAAGCTATTCAGGCACCGGAGGTGCCAAGCTCTGGTGCTGGCTCTGCCAGGTCTAGTAGAAAGTGCTCGCTGGGCTGTTTGTGCATCGGTAAAGCATTGTAATGAAATAGTGTGTTGCGTGCTGGTACTGTGCGACCATACGCGTCACGGTATATCCGATCTGCGTGGTTTCCTATTGGTATGGCACGCAAAAGCTCGTTAAAGGCCGCTCCTAGGGCAACTGCGGCATCCGCGATGTATCCACGGGCGAGGTCGGTGGGGTCCATGGTGAAACATTAAGAGCTAACCTGTGCGAGCTCGAGTGACGCGTCTGTGGGGTACATAGGCGCCATCGCAGTCACATGTTATATGGAACATGGCCGGTAATCATCATCCCAAACATGAACAACTCCTCTTTTGTTTGCTACTCGCCCAGAGTACAAGAACTGACTGTCATTGACCTTGTCCCTCATGGTCAGTCCATCCTCACTGTCCTCCCACTGAGCCATCTAATATTTCTCATCCCCGCTTAGCCAATAAGCAATGACACTGGACAGGATGACAATGGAGTGAAACTTCCGGAATACCGACTTGTCCAGAACATCGACTTCATCGGACGGAAGTTCTTCAATGCCGACCTTTGCCTGTATCCATACTCGCCACGCCAGGCACGGGATAGATCTGATGACCAAATATGATGTGAAGACCTTGCACTCCGTCTGGATGCATAGTTGGGCATTGATGATACTTGAGCTGTCCACAAGTCAGGCAGACAGTACTTCAGACGAGACAATGGCTCAATGCGATGACTATGTTACTAAACCGGCCTGTTATAGACATTTTTTACGCCAGATTTAATTCCAAAGAAACTGTAGACTGGCATGCATAGGAGTCATAGATATCTCATCGCACGACGTCGACGACGTGTCAGCGACGGCTTACTAGAGCAGCAACTCCGAAAGAGAACGAGACTAGACTTAGAACAAACAAGCCGGTGTATTGACCAGATCGAAGTTAGAGACAAGATAGCTACGCGGGAACGAGTCCTTATATAGTAACAGCATGTCACGAGTCACGGTAACGGTAACAGAGTCCCACGGTCACGAGTCGAGTAAAAGGAAAAGAAAAGGAAAAGAATATAGATAATAGCCGGAGCGTAACATTACCCTCCTCTCAGGGTTAGTCGACCTCGACTAGAC